>JAMZAV010010638.1:0-43738 GCA_024449915.1 Sweltsa coloradensis
GTAGACTCTGACCGCATCTCACTTCACACATATTTTGTTTTTTTGACTTGATTGTTTTTAAAGTTGAGAAAGCTGCCTCACACACGTATGAAGTGCAGAAGCGTAGTAAAACACACAGCGCATTGTTAACAATAGCAGGGTATTCATTTTAAAGTGATCCAACATGAATCAAGAGAGATCTCTTGAAATCTTCATTTTTGAGTTGTCCCTATATGAAGTAACTACAATCAACTCTTCTTTTTCTGGATACGTTAGGTCTGATGCGTCGTTTATGTGCTCAACAGAACTGCAAATGGAGAAATAACCCATTCTATTCCCTTTGTTGAAAGAAAATAAAAGTATTTCTTCAAACCCTCATGAAGGCAGGTCAAGTGTTAAATTATATCTTTCTTGAATTGATCTTTAGATTTTATTTCAACTTACCTACTTGCGGCATTCATTGCAGCTGGAAAAATTGACCTATTGCCTTTCTTTATTGCTGATGTACAACAATATTTTATTTTTCAAAAAGCAAGATTAGTAAGGTAGCATCCAAAATGCATAGGGATATTTACTTTTTCACACAAGCGCGTGACCCGGCACCTCCACCATTTTATACAAATTGGGCCGATAAATTTTTACCAAATAGTATACTCAAGTCAAAATTTTGGGTACTCGCACACCCTAGCTGTCACTCACTTTCAAATCACCCCTAGAACTTTGGCGGTATATAGCGTTCATGTTTGTGGCATTTATGAATAGACTTCAATATAACAATAAATAAACAAAATACTTGCGACACACCTCACAACTGATCGCGACACACCAGTGTGTCGCGACACAGTGGTTGAGAACCGCTGATATAGACAATCACAAATAGAACAGTCCTTTTTTTTCACATAACCAATCAGTACAGATCCAATAAGTTTTAGGAATTTTGTATAATTTATTTTTATTATAATATTTTGAAATAGAAATACATGTATAAAGCACTTCTGACTCGGCCTCTGGTAATTCGCTTTCCTGGCTAACTCGAATCAAAACATTGCCAAAAATTAAACTTTAAAACATAAACATCACGTAGAACATTATTGAATGAAAATCATGTTATTACTCATAGTCACTCGACTTAAGAGGGAAGGACAGTCGCGAAATTAAAACCACGCAAAATTACCGTTTTTTTCATGATATCTAGAGAACGATGCAAAATATATTAAAACTGATTGAAGACAGCTCTTGGTTTTGGGAGAACTATAGCCTGTATGAAAAAATATTGTAATGTGATGGTTATTAAGTTTTTTATTTGATATATTTGATATATAAATAAATAAATAAATTACATGCATATCTTATACAAACCGCGCCGAATATTATATTTGAATATTTTTTCTTGCATTATATTTTTCTAACAAAACCACAGGGCTGTCTGCAATCTGTTTTTTAGAAATTTTGCATCGTTTATGAGATATCACGAAAAAACTGCAATTTCGCGTGATTTAATTTCGCGACTATCCCTCCCTCTTAAGTTACACTTGATGTTCAAAGAAAATAGGATAGGCCTACACATTTTTTTGCAATGTGTTTTTTATCTATATGAAATGTGAGACTAAGAAGTATTCTTTTTGAGAGCGCAGCTCCCCTATATGCACTGCTTAGTTTTTCTGTCATCTGTTTGTTTGTCTGTGTGTGTGTCACGTCTCGTGATAAAAATTTAACACGGCATAACGATTGCAATTGCCCTCTAAGAAGGGGTACCCTAATTGCTTATACCTGATCCGAGTACCTCGATCAGTAAAATTTCTTACGAAAACTGATTGAAAAAAGATCACTTGTGTCTGAATACTTGATCCTATACACCTCCGGAATCAGCAATCTGTAGAAGGAGTATAGTAAGTTGGGTAGATCAGTAACAAGCACGCAATATTTCGAAATTGACGAATCTCAGAAGGTCTTATGACTATAGAGGTTAGGTCTTTGTACATTAGGTTTTATTTAAACTGTTTATGTAGGCCTATTACGGCCCATAATTAGGGTAACGTCGATTTTTATAACGATTTGATAAGATAGGCCTTCATAAACCTTACATTATAACTGCTTGACCCGACGATAGAATCGAAGCAACTTACACCACTTGATAAGGCCTGTTTTTATTAAGCTGATAACGTAAATTAATTAACAAATTATTATCGTCATCCAAAACCATAACTAAAGTTTTCTTGGCAGGAACACAACACGCCACCCATTTCTGCTGATTTACGTTTAAAGTTATGCGTTTGTAAAGTGCTGCGCACAATTGGCATAGCATAAGCGTAGCGCAAGGCAAGCGCAACATAAACGCAACACAAGGAATTTAGCGTGCACAATTGGCATAGCATAAGCGTAGCATAAAGAAACTACAAGGCTGTGCAAAGTTTTAGAAGGCTCGTGATCAGATGACTGCACATTGACTTTGCGTTTGACATTTCGTCTTTGAAACCATTTGCAGTATTATCATAAACATACATAATTAACAGCTCGTCGCTAGACGTCGACTCAACTTCATACTCGATAATAACATCGTCTTCTGTGATTTCGTCCGTTATTAATAATTTGACACTGACAAAAAACAACAATAGTTGTGAATTTGATTAAACTGAAAATGGGCGTTTGTGTTGAGTCGTGTTGTTTCTGGATTCCTATTGGTCAATCTTAACTGAACGCAAGTGCAAGCGTAAGAAAGTTAAAATTTAACCATCTCTTGTGCTGCGCTTCCGCGCCTAGGCTATGCTTACGTGAATTAGGTGTTTAAGAGCCAGGTGCACTTGTTTATATTTCTTACGCTACGCTTGCGTTGCGCTAGCCTTATGCTAGGGCCAATTGTGTGCAGCACTTTAACCTCCATGTTATCCGACTGATCTATCCCTTAAAAAATTAATAAATGCTAGTTTGTAAGTTAATTATTAACTACAATATTCTTTCCATTCCAGGTTAATGTCAGCAGTCTCCTACCACATCAGTTTGGTTCAACAATGATGCAGAGCAGTCTCACTTTCCTGCATGCTCAGAGTTCAAGCCTTCCTAAGAATACTCCCCAGCCATTGTGTTCAATGGAATGGCTGCTTACACATTCCCCAGTAGCCTTAATGTGATTCTTTTTTTATAAGGTAAGATTTGTGCTCTTTGTAGAGCAACTCAATGATACAGTTCCTTCCCCATGGAAATGGTACACCCTTCAATATGTGACCATACCGTCCCAATTGTTTACTTTTTAGGGACAGTACTTTTATCTAGTATAATTTTGTTAGACCAGTAGGCCGGACCCTTTTAATTTTCAGATTAAGAAATTTATTTTAGGCAATTACTACTACTACCTAAATGGAACTTTTTGTGACACACTTGTGTTAATTGTTAGTTTTTTATGAAACTTGATGTACAGGCTACTCTCTGTGCAAATAGAGACTGTATATTTCAAAATATCAAATCCAAAAGTGGGTATGACCATTACATGATGGCAGCCAATATTCCACTACAAATTAGAAAATGTTTTAAAAAATAATATTTTATCAATTAAATATGTACCGTATGTAGGTACACACACGGGCGTTTGTCAATAGTATTTAGCATATAATAGTCTGCCGTTACTTGATGGCGGACTATACTCACATTATGTAAAGTAGCTACTAGCTATAGACTGCTGCCAGTGGCGTAGGAACCGGAGTAGCAGGAGGGGCAATGCCCCCTCCAAGTTTGGGCCAGGGAGGGGCAGGGCAACTAACGTGAGTAAATATTAACCCCAGAATGTCCGGACTAAATATGCACATACACTTAAACAATTCGACAGTCACCTTGGTAAAACGAATATGTTTGCGTGTATGCTTCATTACATAAAAAATGAGGTTGAAATTTACTAAAATGGGCCCCTTCACGTTTAGTTTTTAGATCGCAGATAGTTGCTTTAAACATTAGGGATGTGCGAACGTTTGAAATTCGAACTCGGACTCGCACTTTTTTAAGTTCGAGTTCGGTTCGAGTTCGATTTTTTTTTTTACTTATTTGTAGTGGTGTGCGTTCACATATTATTTAACAAGTCAAAAAATGGTTCTCAGTACAGGTACAAATTTAAAAACAAATGGATGGTGGAGGTGCCGGTCCAGAAGTTATATACTTTCTTGGTAAAGGTGCCGGTCCAGACTTATCACTATTTTACCTATTATGACGGTTTGATATACCTTTAAGTTGGGTTCGAGTTCGAGTTCGATACAGTTTGAAATTTTTGTAAAGTTCGAAGTTCGTTTTTTTTAACTGGGAAAGTTCGAGTTTGAGTTCAAAGTAAAAATAGTGGGTTTGCACATCCCTAGTAAACTTCATTAACAGAGTCCGAATGCAGTTAAAACATGACGAAATAACACTGTAGTATGGTGATTTTTTTTTCGCCTGCGGCGAAAGAGCCTCCGGCAGCTGGGGCTTTACCCAAACCACAGCTGCCACCCACAAAATCTGCTAATTAATTTGTCCCCCCCCCCCCCTAACTTTCAAAACATTCCTACGCGCCTGACTGCTGCTGCCCATCAACATTGATATTTTGTAGAATATCCAATATTATGAAAAAATCACACTCTTGTGCAATCATGAGGCAAAAGATCAGGATGTCATCCATAATTTATTTGCTTGTTTATAATGGCTATGATTGTCATACTAAACATGAAATAATTTGTGTAAATATTTACATATATGTACTGTAATATTAATTTATTTTAATAAGCAAGTTCATGAAAAGCAAAGCATTAACTGCTGCAACTTGGTTGTTGACCCTATATCATTGGTGACTCAGAGCTGTGCTGTTTGTGGTGAGGTGTGAGCTGGAATATTGGTGTAGCTGTTAGCAAATTAAATTCTGTGTATCAATTAATTTACAGTCTAGCTATCTAGCTGCTGTAATAGTAGTCATATTGACAATTATTAATATCATTGAATTTCTACAAATAGGATGACAACTTGATCCATTGCAACTGTCAGATTTAAAAACAAGACTACAAAACATTACATCACAAGAATAACTACCTATTATTAATTTATGTTTAAAGTTAGAAGAGTTCATGGAACAATATTTAAAACTCTTTAGTGGAAATCAACTCGTTATTTTTCAATAAAACAACATTTCATAATTTAATGAAAACTATTTCCGCCATCAGGCTTTTTTTTAAACAAAAATCATATCAAAAAACAAAATATACCAAAACCAACAAAGACAATAGCCAAGTAGATAAAAATTCACATTTCTCACACATGGAAGTTAACAAAAACAAAGTGATACAAACAAAAAGGCTATTTCCTAGTATTTACTAAAGGAATTCAACATAGGAGGAAAATAGGTACTCACACATTACAATTACTGTATAAGAGCTGCCTCTTTCAACAGCCATCTAACTTCTCAATGTTTTTCTTATGCTCGTCAACTGAACATGCATGGACGTCCATTTTCTCAAATGTATACATCACAGTTTTCCCAAGGAATCTCATAAACACAACCCTTGTTCAGTTGGACATCTTTTACAGTTTAGTTTTTTGCAAGTGGCTTTCTAAGTCTAATGGTGTTAACTAATTAAAATATGTATGAATATTAAATTTTGATCCAATGCTTCGAATAGATTCTGAAATACCTTTATGGTAAGGGATATGAGCATATGCTTTTGGCTGAACATGTTCTTTCTTGATTTTTGGTCTTTGGTTGATGATGTCACTGAGATACTCATATTATTCACAAAAGATGTTTTAATGATTTTCATTTCCTCGTTGAAGGACTTTTTGCTAGAGCATAAATATTGGGCTCTATGGACTAAACCAAATGCAATACCAGTCTTTTCTAAAGTTCATTAATTTCCAAAATGTTTTTATTGTAAAATAAAGAGTTGATTTCTACCAAAGTGTTTTAAATATTAAATACTTCTGTTAAGCCTATTGTTGGGTTTAATAGAATGGTGTCTTGGGGCAGAGTGCCAGCTATTGAAGTCGAGATTTCTCCTCAATTTGTGGATAGCACTGTGTTAATTGAGTGATGTCTGAAACTTAATACGTACCAATTATTGTAACTTAAATACGTATCTATAAAAAATTGATAAAAAACACTGTGCTGTATGTATGGGTAGTAAAGTAGTATGAAAATACTTGATGTTACGAATTGGGAAAGCAGGGTTGGTAACATTTGCACACCCATAAAATAAAATAAAGATTGACCTACCGTGGGTAATCATTCATAAAACAAGCTTAAATAGCAATTTCTTTTGTGTATAGGTATTAAATCTTACTCTGAATGTATACGTAACGTATTTGAATAAGTACAAAGGTATCAAGAATATTTGAATTTCTGGATACTATTATAATACGGTAGATTATTACCGTAAACCCGCAAGTTAGGTGTTCAGAGATGTTTTCCATCATAAGGCCACCATATGACTACAAACTTGACCTTAGCACTGTTGTCCATGAATACGTATAACATTCTTTAGTTGGAGCACACTCATGTCAAGAGGCATGACAGTGCTGTATCACTATGCAGTATCCATCCATCATAATTAGCGATGTCGAACAATAATCACATACTACTATATCGATTATCAAAAAAAAAAAAAGCACTGATATTATTAATTTTATTTTAAGAACACAATTCTAAAATATTGGCACTATCATGGCCTGTTGAAGTATTCGACCAGC
Organism: Sweltsa coloradensis; assembly: GCA_024449915.1. NCBI lineage: Eukaryota > Metazoa > Arthropoda > Insecta > Plecoptera > Chloroperlidae > Sweltsa > Sweltsa coloradensis. The sequence continues at coordinate 6,670 of JAMZAV010010638.1, forward strand.
GACCGTCTTCAGTGCCCACAAACCAGGCTGTTGGCAACCGTACTCGACACTAATGATTATGGTGACTAATGTGAGTTTCTAGTGATATAAAATTATGTGGCAAGAAAGGATTTGCTTTATGAAACCATCAGTATGTTTACTAATTGTGCAACTATTAAAAAAAATCAACCACCCATTAAGTGGACATTACATTCGGAAGTAACAAGAATAAAAAGTGAAGTGGTTTTGAACTTGACAAAGATGGCGGACGGTGTTGATGGGCAAGTAAAAGGTTCCCGGATATTTTATAGTAAACAGTCTAAAAATGTGGAACATGCGGTTATAAATGAACGGAAAAGCAATAGATTATACAGTAAAGTGCTGGCCGACAAGAATAAAACGAATACTTGTCCGAAATCGGCAAAAACGTGCGGGAATACGAGGCATAGGCCTAGTCTAGGCCTAGGCCCAGGACTGGGTGGCAACAAAGGAGTGGTAGGGCTAGGCCTACCTAGGCCTACTTACAGTGAACAAGTTCAATCAGTGACTACAGAAATACGAAGATTGTATGGGCCTATAGAAGTAGGAACACTAGGCCTATCTGCGGGGCAGAAATCAACTGTAGGTGAACCCAAATCCCCAAAAAACCCAAGGCAGGTCCATGGAAGCCATGTGGTAGGCCTAGGCCCAAATAAACAAGGACCGATGGGGTTGGCAGCAAGGTCTACTGAAACAGTAGTTAGCTCATATGAAACAAATAGGCTTAGGCCTCTTCATGTAAGTACTATCACAGCTGATAATAATGGTAGTTCTAAGCCAAAGTCTAGGCCTAGTATGCTAAAGGAAATAATTGGGAATATATTGGATGCCCCTTCGGACACTTCCATAGCACATTGTGTAGCTGCTGATATGCAGATGAGCCAAGGAGTTGCCGCAGAACTAAGGCAAATATGCAGCAATGATGCTGCTCTTTTAAGACAGAATAAAGGTGTAGGAGAAGTGGCCTCACTGACTAATGGCAGGCGGTTCATTTTTTACTTGATAACAAAAAACCAATCGAACAGCAAGCCCACACTTGTCTCACTTCTACAGAGTCTACTCGAGCTCAAGTTGCAATGCGAAAATTATAGAATCAGGAAGCTGGCCATCCCTAAACTGGGATGTGGGCGGGACGGATTGGAATGGCAACAAGTTAAACTGCTCATAGAAGCAGTTTTTATATTTGCAGATATAGATATTGTTGTTTACCACAAGAAACGGGAGACTAATGACAACAATGATTATAGGTCTAGGCATAGTAGGCCTGGTAATAAAATTAATGAGAACAAAGCTCTGGAAGGTCAGGTGCCAGTTTCCACGCGAAACCGGTTTGACATTCTGCGTAACCTGCACGAGCAAAGTCAAAGGGAAAAGGAAAAGCAACAGCAGAATCATAGTTCTAGGCCTAGATCTGTGTATAGTGAGAACTTAACCAATTCACAATACCAGATCCAACCAAAAGCAAAAACATCAGACCAAAAGGAACCTACTAGAGCAAAAATCTTAGTCTCGTTGTTAACTGACAGTCATGGTAGATTGTGTCGAAATCATCTCCAGTATAAACTTGGAGACAAGTACAAAGTTACCGCTACCCTGAAACCGAACGCAGGGGTAAATGAAATAGTAAAGGGAATAGAGGTCAACAAAGGTAGGCCTATGAAAGAAATAACAGTGATAATTGGAGGCACAAATGATATAAACCTACAGCCAACAGATGGTGTAGGGGCCATTCTATGTTGAAGGCAATGTTCAAGAAGGGTACATCTGAAGAGAATGTGATCAACCCAATTCTATTAGAAGCTAAAAAAACGCAGCATCAGGGACAAAATCTTCATGACTTCCATCTTAAATAGGTACGATAAACCCTACTTGAATAATACAATCCATGAAGCAAACCGGGCTTTAGAAACAGCATTATCAAAAACCGACAACATAAATTTCATTAATCTGTCGAAGGCCATGAGCAAGGAGAATTACACCAGACATGGCCTCCATTTAAATCATAGAGGAAAAGTGAAGCTGTGTGAGCTCATTGCTAAATCAATCAATGACTCTGAGTTGCTACCAAACCCTAAAGCTTTGCCGGAACCTAGCATCGGAGACGAATACAAAAATGAGGTTCATCTGATTGATCTAGATGGCCACACTAACACTATAACCAAAGATATGCCTAGGCCAAATAGTTATCTGACGGAACTCATCGAGAGCGAAATCTGGATGACATCACCTGAGGCCATAGCCCCTGAGCCCACCTCGACAATCAAGGATGACGCCGAGCCCACCTCGATAACCAAGACTGCCCCTGAGCTCACCCCGACAATCAAGGACGATGCGGAGCCCACCTCGATAACCGAGACTGCCCCTGAGCCCACTCGGACGACCAAGGATGATGCCGAGCCCACCTTGATAACCAAGGATGTTGCCGAGCCCAACTCACCAAAGACACCAAAGTCAGACACCAACACTGAAAAAATCCAGTGCCATAACACAGACCAGGCAAACACTCAGAAGATTGGTTTCTATGTTTTAAAATGGGGGAATTACCTCATATTATGGATAAACTGATTAACCAGGTAGATGGAACAATTCAACATTTTGATGATGAGGCACTAAATTTTTGCAAGACTGGGAAAAGGGGGAAAGTAAAAAAAGTATAATTAGAAAAGAGAAGAAAGTTGAATTAGGAACTAGGCCTAGAGGAACTATTACTAATTCAAATTCAATTCTGGAGGGACCAAAGTTAGGGAAGTCTCAGATGATAAAAATATAAATTCTATAAGCGGAAGCCCACTAAACAAAGGGGACGGGAAGAGTAGGCCTATAAAAAGTTTAATTGTCTTCCATCAAAACATTAGAAGCTTATGTAGTAAAACCGAACAGGTGGAACTTTTTTTAGATTCTGTTCCAGAGGTAATTGACATTCTGTGTTTTGGAGAGCATTGGATGTTACCTTCTCAAGAACATTCAGTTATTATTAATGATTTTACATTAGCTTCATATTTTACCAGACACAGTGCAAAAGGAGGGGGGGTGTGTATCTACAGTAGAAACTCTAGGAATCTAATTATTAAGCCAAGATCCGACATTACATGCAAGTCTGTTGAGAGAGTCCTTGAAGTATGTGGCATTGAAGTTGTTTCTTCCACTCCCATAGTTATTATCACTATTTATCGTCCGCCAGAATTGGGCAATATTAAAAAGTTTATGAACTCATTTGAAGACTTAATTAAGTTAATACGCCGAGAAGGTTCAAAATATATAACAGGTGGTCAAATAAACATTGACTTTTCGGTTGATAGTTGCAACAAAACTAAGTTCGAAAATCTACTGAGAAATTTATAATCTATCGGCCCTAAATGTTGATTACACGAGAGTTACTCATAGTTCAAGCTCAGCCATCGACAATGTGATTTCAAATTTCCTCCATCCACAAGATGTGTCAAATATTATATCTGGCTATCGGATCATAGCGGACAAACTAATCTCAGTACCTTGTCCTTTTTCTAGATGGAAGATAGACAAAGGCATAAAATCCAAATCTATACTGAAAAGATCATTTAAACCAGAGAACATCCATGAGTTTTATTGTGATTTGGCTATCGTAGACTGGTCAAACATTTACAACATTCCAACAGATCAGGTTGATAAAAATTTAATCTCTTCCTGAACATATATCTCTCACTCTTTGAAACACATTTCCCCAAAAAATCATGTCGCCCAAAAGACCATACACACATTTTTAAAGGATGGATTACGGATGAAATTAAAAATGCATGTCGTTTGAAAAGAGATTTATATGTACAAAGCAAAACAGATACAGTGATGAGTTTAAAAGTTTCTTCAACTCATTCAAGAAGGATCTATCTAAACTTATAAAAAAGGCAAAACACGATTTTAATTCAGCATTAATAGAAAACTCAGACAACAGGTTAAAACAACATGGAATTTGGTTAATTATCTGACAGGAAAACAAGGGAAGGTAACAGTTCTAGTATAAATGAAATCAAATTAGGAAATGAAGGAATAACTGATAAACATGTGATTGCAGAACAGTTCAATCAGTACTACACTTCAATTGCAGGTGATCTAATAGATCAGAAAACCAATACCAATGAAGAATGTATGATCAATCTACAAAAGGTTACTGATAATAACATCCCAGACTTTGTATTGAGTCTGACTAGTCCTGCTGAAGTAATAGATATAATAAATAACTTAAAATCAAAACATTCAGGCAGGGTGGGATGGTGTCTCTAATGTTATTTTAAATATAGTAGCCATTTTGTTGCGGAACCATTGGCGCATATATGTAATTGCTCCTTCACAGAGGGAATTTTTCCGGAACGGCTTAATACTCGGTGGTTAAGCCTTTATTTAAAAAAGGGGAAAAGACTGAGATTTCAAATTATAGGCCAGTTGCATTGCTGCCGACATTGTCAAAGGTGTTCGAAAAATTATTTCTTAGCAGACTCCATGTGTTCCTCAATGACAATAATATACTATGCGAGAATCAACATGGGTTCAGAGAGGGACACTCTACCATGACGGCAGCATTCCAACTAATACATGAGATCAATAACGCCTTAGATAAGAAACTAGTGGTTGGATCTATTATGTGCGATCTGTCTAAAGCATTCGATACACTTCACCATTCTATCCTTATTGATAAATTAAAACATTACGGACTAAGGGGTACAGCAGGTTCATGGGTCAGATCCTATCTTACTGACCGAAAGCAACGCGTAGACATTAACAGCAATGGTGTTGAGTGTTCATCAGGTTGGAAACAGGTTAATAGTGGGGTTCCGCAGGGTTCTAATATTGGTCCAGTTTTCTTTAGCCTTTATATCAACGATTTACCACCTTATTTAGCGCGTCTATGCAAAGCAATTCTTTTCGCAGATGATACTACCGTGATAATTACGGCACAGAGCATAGACGAGTTAATTTACAAATTGGGAGTTATTCTTAGAGAATTAGAAGCATGGTTCAAGGCTAACAAATTGAAGCTAAACTGTTCAAAACCCAAATAATTACCTACCAAGTTAAGGGTCAACATCCACATTTAACAGTAGAGCATAACAACTTATCAATTGATATAGTGGAGGTAGCCAAATTCCTAGGCCTTAAACTGGATTTTAAACTAAAGTGGTCATCTCATATTGAAGACCTGGGCAAGAGACTAAGCTCTTCTTGTTTTACAATGAAAGCCTTGTCCACCCAATGTAATTTGGATACAAGGAAAAAGTTTTTCATGCCAACACTCAGTCTCTGATAAACTATGGGATATTGTTTTTGGGGGAACTCAACGAGTGTAAGTAAGATTTTTTGCCTTCAGAAGAGAGCATTGCGGTATATGCTCCATTTAGGCTCTAGAGAATCATGCAGACAGGCTTTTAAGAATGCAAATATATTAACTGTAGCTTGTCTGTATCTGCTTGAGGTTATCATGTTTGTAAATAAATTTCCTAACTTATTTCAATTGAATGCAAATGTCCATAATATAAACACGAGAGGGAAGGGAAAATTGTACCAGACTAGCCATAGATTGAAGCTGCTGGATAATGATCCCGTGAACATGGGAATTAAAGTATATAACAAATTGCCTGAAGAATTACGGAATGTTGGTGTTACAAGCTCTAGGAAGGAGTTTAAGGCTAGGATTAAATCATTCCTTTTGGAACACAGCTTTTATTCAGTAAGTGAATATTTTGAGACTTGTATTGTATAGGACTAGCTTAAGCTAACTATAGTATCAGTACATATGTTGTGTGAACCCAAATATCTTAGTTTTAATTTTAATTTTAATCTAATGACTGATATATTGTATCTACATTGAAACTATTTTAATTGACCAATTGCACTCTTTTATCGAATTGAACTTTGTTAACATTGTAAACTGTTTATGTTGTTGTTTATGTTTGTTTTCTTAACAATTGTACAGACAACTTCAAATACTCGCATGTCTATATGACATGCATATGAGTGAACACTGTAGAAGGCTTACTTAAATAAAAATAAATAAATAAATAAGTTTTTAAGCTCGACACTGGACTCAAGTATTCACTTGGCGTCACCTCTCGGTCTTTTTGTGAAACCTTGATGTTCAAGGACTGTAAACAAAATCTCAACATAGTCCTCTTAAGTGTCATCTCATTAAAATGATCATGATGGCATTATGGCAATTTCTACATTTTCTTCTTTCAATTTTCTAGCCTTGCTTTCAGGCTGTAGGCATAGAGAAAAATGAGGGAGATAGTATGGCACTGACAACTTGAATGACATTTGGTTTTCTCACCGACACGTTTACTTATTAACGTCTCTGGGAGTAGGAAAGAGATGAACACTACCTATTTCTGCTTCTTGACTCATTTCCAAATTAGTTCTAAATGGTAGGCGGGAGTCGATCAATCATGTTTACTCTTCAAATTCACTTTTCTTTATACTCTTTTCTTGCCAAGCAGAGTCCTAGTTAAAGAAACTGTTTAGTTTTAGTTTTACTCTTCCACTTCCCAGTGCGACAGCAAAGTGAAAAGTCCAAAAAATTTCTCTACCTTTACTTCATTTCTCTTTTACTTTTCTAACTTTCCAGTATAACACCAGATTTAACTAGGCTAGATAAATGCTCATCAATATTATTTTACAATTTGGTTAGTGCATGTGATAACTAATAAGTAATAAGAGATCAGGTTACAAAATAATTTTGCAATAACTTCATTGTCTTTTATTATATAAATTAAGAATGTAAATAGTCTAAATATTAAAAGATAGTTAGTGATGCACACTGATAAAATACAAATTATCGATAATCGGTTAGATGAGTTTATTACCGAAGGATAATGATGGTAAAAATTATGGCAAATTTTCAACAAACTGGTGTGATCAAGATTGGGTGTCTCAAAACGTCAACACCAAATTTTTTCGGTCAGGAAAAGTGTGATTTTTTTAGCCTATGTGTTTATCACTAACACGAGACACTAATACAATAACAGTGGAATGGCAGTTTGCGTTGCGTTTTGGATAATTTTTTTAGAAAATGTGCAATTTGATAATAGTACATATTTTCATTAATTATTATTGATTATGGTGTGCATCCATTATTGTTGAATAGTGTTTAATTGTCATGTCCTTCAATTATGTACTAGTTTGTTTTAAATGTAAATAAGCCTACCTAATTATATGATCATCTGTTGTTGATTTACTTCTTTTGAAATATTGTGTTGTAGCATAAAATACTAGTATTTATGTATTTAAATTGTAGCTCATTCCACTACTTCTGACATGATGAACTAAATACTACTGTTTCATTCATGCATGTCTAATGAATATGGAAAAGCTTTACTTTAGTTTATTTATATTCATCTTCATCTTTACATTATAACTGTCTATATACTCCACAAATATATACTCAGACTGGTTTTAATATGAAAGTGTTAACATTAAACTTTTGCACCAGTGACTAAAAAATACCAGGGGAAAGGCTTCGAGCCCCCCACGAACATTCCCCAAAACAGGACGAATGATTTGATTAAAGTTAAAACATTATAATAAAATGATCTAATGATATAATCTAAATCACAGGCTGATGGTTTGCTTGGAACTGCTAGATATCCATCTAGTAGCCATCATTGTTAGTCAAGTGGGCGTTTGGGAATGCAAACTACTGAAATTTTTCTATTGAGAATGCGTGCAATGGCGTTGTTTCCCACTGATTTACATAAGATGAATACAATAGAATAGGCCTATTGGCTAGGTTAGTGAATGTAAGGGGAAAGGAAAAAGGAGTCCAACAGCTTACCTGTGACTATATATAAAAATAAAATGTTTATTGTCATAGTACTACGTATCTACATTTTGCAAGAGATCAGGTTTTTACGAATGTACAGACAATGGTCATGAAATACAGAGAACAGTAAAACTTATAAATTATGATATAAATAGACAATAATTATGGTCATGAGTTCAGTTTCAGGACAGTTCATAATTTTCTGCTCGTCTCATGCAGCCACCTACAATTTTCAGCAGTTGAACTCCTTTTTCCTTTCCAGTTTCCACCCTCATTGAGTCATTCACTGTTTTACATCAGAATTATTAAATCATCAAGATATGCCAACAAAACATCGTAGTTGTGGCACTTGTAACTCGGAATTTACAACAAATCATAGGCCTACATGAAATGCATAATATATTTTAAACCATTTTACAAAGCCTTCTGCATATACTACTAGTTACAATTAGGAAAAGGCCAATCGGCTAGTTTAGTATGATTGGAGAAGGGTTGACAGGTTGGGAAAGCATAGAGAACATAAAGAACATAAAACCCAGCCTGAAGGGCTGAGTTTTATGTTTATGTAGCTGCAGTTGTCATCAGCATATACTACTAGGTTTGACTATGTTTTATTGCGGGCAATGTAAGCCAATGCACATGTTCAAAGCAAAGCAGTGCTTAGGCTTATAGTATTTTTATTTTATTTTTATTAATTTCAACGGGTTTAGGGACCTACAAATGCCAGGTTTAATTAAAACCAATGTTCGCATAACAAAATGAACCAATATGAATTCATTCCAAAACGCATTTAAAAAACTGAAATAGCCTACTGACAATTTAACATAAAAATATATAAGCAAACATAAAAAATAAAATAATTACCGGTAATAGGTATGCAGATATGAAATTTAAAACAAAATACCAAAACCTTATGTGTATACAATACAACATAAAAGCTTATGAAAGGATGATGAGTGATGGTAGTGTTTTTAGATGTCAGATCTGTAGACTGAGATAAGCAGATTTAATTGCAGGAAGATTTAAAATCTAGGCCGCTTTGCGAACACTTTTTCTTGTCGCGTTGAGGATGAACTTTTTTGGTTGACTTGTTCTACCCAATGATTACTGTTTTTTGTAGGCGTGGTATCTCATTACTTTTTCAAGTTCCATTGCAAATTTTTTTTTGTTAAATTGTGTTCATTTTTATATAGTATTAACTGCTATGGTAATACAAATTAATAATAGATTTTAAAATATCTCGAAGGCCCAAAGACTTGCTTTTTGTACACATTGTAGGCGATTGTTGTCAATTTCTATAGTTATTTGTTAATTATACACCTTTAAAATGCTTATGTTAAAACTTTTATTTCTATGAATTCTGGATAACTTACTCAAATTTTTCTTTCAAAAGGTACTACATCACCATAACCTTAATTCCCCACTCGTTTGGTCAGAATCGGCCCAAATATCACGAAAATATCCCATTAAAAAGCGGGAAAAATTGTAAAAGTACAATATTCATGAGAAATATTTCTTCGATTGTACCCAAAAACTCGGCAGATCTAAGTTCAGAGATTTCGAAGGTACCCTTCAATTTTCATCAAGATCGCATAATATGCCGTTTGCCTGGTAGCGAGCATACAAATTATTTTTGTAGGAAACGTTCATCTTCCTCTATAGGCGACTAACTAGGTAAAAATGTGTCACGGTATACGAGAAGGGAATGTCCAAAGGCTATTTCATCAGAGAACTCGATCCCTAGCATTGCATTATTGACTAAATAGAATTTTTTTGACAAATCGGTTGGGATTACCGGGCGATGGCAGGTATTAAACCTACGGCCTCCCAAATCAGTGTCCAGTGTTTTGCTCAAGCTTCCCTTGACAGTTTGGCATGAAGATTTGTATATGTTAAGAATGTCAAGTCATGTTGTTATCAGGCTGCATCGTTGGATAATAATAAATTTCTGATAAACACAAACACACGAACAATAACCACGGTCAGAACTTTTGGTAAGCGTTTTATTTCTGACCGTGGTTATTGTTTGTGTGTTTGTGTGTTTTGTTTTATTATATCCTCCCGATCTAAAGGCTCATTCACAAACAACTTAGGCCGCTAGCTTATCCTCTCACTTTAGGTTGCTGTTCACGATGACTTTTTCCGAGCTAAAGTTCATGCTGTACATAAGCTTAACTTGCATTAAAATTTGATCCCAATTGCACACTGTCAGATTTAAAACAAGACTACAAAACATTACCTCACAAGAAATAACTACCTATTATTAATTAGTTTTAAAGTTAAAAGAGTTCATGTTCATGATTACAAGATTTAAAACACTTTAGTGGAATCAACTCTTATTTTACAATAAAAACAACATTCATAATTTACATGAAAAAAAACACAAAACTATTTCCGCCATCAGGCTTTTTTTTAAACAAAAAATCATATCAAAAAAAACAAAAATATACCAAAACCAACAAAGACAATAGCCAAGGTAGATAAAACTTTCACATGTCTCACACATGGAAGTTGACAAAAACTAGGTGATACAAACAAAAGGCTATTCTCCTAGTCTTTACTAAAGGAATTCACCATAGAGGAAAATAGGTACCTCAACACATTACAATGTACTGTATAGAGCTGCCTCTTTCAACAAGCCATCTAACTTCTCATGTTTGCTTATGCTCGTTCAACTGAATACAAATGCATGGGACGTCCATTTTTCTCAAATGTATACATCACAGTTTTCCCCAAGGAATCTCATAAACACAACCCTTGTTCAGTGGGGGGGAAATCTTTTAAAGGTTTAGTTTTTTGCAAGCGGCTTCTAAGTATAATTGGTGTTAACTAATTTAAAAAAATATGTATGAATATTAAATTTTGATCCAAGCTTCGAATAGATTCTGAAACTACCTTTATGGTAAGGGATATGGCATATGCTGTGGCTGAACAGTCTTTCTTGATTTTTTGGTCTATTGGATTGATGATGTCACTGAGTATCCTCATATTATTCACAAAAGATGTTTTAATGATTTTCATTCCGCGTTGAAGGACTTTTGCTAGAGCATAAATATTGGGCTCTGGACTAAACCAAATGCAAAACAGTCTTTTCTAAAGTTCATAATTTAATCCAAAATGTTTTTATTGTAAAAATAAAGAGTTGCTTTCCACTTAAAGTCGTTTTAAAATTAAATACTTCTGTTAAGCCTAATTGTTGGGTTTAATAGAATGGTGTCTTGGGGCAGAGTGCCAGTATTGAAGTCGAGATTTCTCTCAAATTTGTGGATAGCCACTGTGTTAATTGAGTCGGATGTCTGAAAACTAATAGTACCAATTAACATTGTAACTTAAATAGTATCTATAAAAAATGATTAAAAACACTGTGCTGTCTGTATGCGGTAGGTAAAAGTAGTATGAAAATACTTGATGTTACAAATTGGGACAAGCAGGGTTGGTAACATTTGCAAACCATAAAATAAAATAAAGATGACCATACCGTGGGTAATCATCATAAAACAGATTAAATAGCAATTCTTTTGTGTATAGGTATTACAATCTTACTCTGAATGTATACGTAAAGTATTTGAATAAGTAAAAGTATCAAGATATTTGAAGTTCTGGATACTATTATAATACGGTAGATTATTACCGTAAACCCGCAAGTTAGGTGTCCAGAGCTTGTTTTCCATCATAAGGCACCATATGGGACTAACAAAACTTGACCTTAGCACCTTGTTGCCATGAATACGTTATAACATTTTTAGTGGAGCACACTCATGGTCAAGAGGCCATGACAGTGCTGTATCACTATGCAGTATCCTCCATCGAATTAGCGATGTTGAACAATAAATCACATACTTACTATATCGATTATCAAAAAAAAAAAAAAAAAGCCACTGATATTATAATTTTATTTTAGAACACAATTCTAAAATTGGGCACTATCATGGACTGGTTGAAGTAATTCGCCAGCGACGTTTCAGTGCCCACAACCAGGCTGTCTGGCAACCGTACTCGACACTAATGAATTATGGTGACTAAGGTGAGTTTCTAGTGATATAAAATTATGTGGCAAGAAGGATTTGCTTTAGAAACCATCCTTATGTTTACTAATTGTGCAAATCATTAAAAAAAATCAACCACCCATAAGTGGACATACATTCGGAAGTAACAAGAATAAAAAGTGAAGTGGTTTGGAACGTGACAAAGATGGCGGGACGGTGTTTGATGGGGCAAGTAAAAGGTTCCCGGATAATTTATAGTAAACAGTCTAAAAATGTGGAACATGCGGTTATAAATTAACGGAAAAGCAATAGATTTATACAGTTAAGGTGCTGGCGACAAGAATTAAACGAATACTTGTCCGAAATCGGCAAAAACGTGCGGGAATACGAGCATAGGCCTAGTCTAGGCCTAGGCCAGGACTGGGTGGCAACAAAGGTAGTGGTAGGGCTAGGCCTACTAGGCCAATTACAGTGAAACAAGTTCAACAGTGACTACGAAATACGAAGATTGTATGGGCCTATAGAAGTAGGACACACTAGGCCTATCTGCGGGGCAGAAATCAACGTAGGTGAACACCCAAATCCCAAAAAACCCAAGGCAGGTCCATGGAACCCATGTGGTAGGCCTAGGCCCAAATAAAACAAGGACCGATGGGGTTGGCAGCAAGGTCTACTGAAAAGTATTAGCTTCAATATGAAACAAATAGGCTTAGGCCTCTTCATGTAAGTACTATCACAGCTGAAATAATGGTAGTTCTCAGCCAAAGTTCAGGCCTTAGGAGGCCTTATGCGAAAAGGAAATAATTGGAATATATTGGGATGCCCCTTCGGACACTTCCATAGCACATTGTGTAGCTGCTGATAGCAGATGAGCCAAGAGTTGCCGCAGAACTAAGGCAACTATGCAGCAAATGATGCTGCTCTTTAAGACAGAATAAAGGTGTAGGAGAAGTGGCCTCACTGGGGACTACTGGCAGGTCGGTGTCATTGTTACCTGATAACAAAAAAAACCAATCGAACAGCAAGCCCACATGTTCACTTCTACAGAGTCTACTCGAGCTCAAAGTTGCAATGCGAAAATTATACAATCAGGAAAGCTGTCCATCCCTAAACTGGGATGTTGGGCGGGGAAAGGATTAGAATGGCAACAAGTTAAACTGATCAGTAGAAGCAGTTTTTATATTTGCAGATAAGATATTGTTGTTTACCACAAAGAAACGGGAGACTAAGACAACAATGATATGGTCTAGGCATAGTAGCTGGTAATAAAATTAATGAGAACAAGTTCTGGAAGTCAGGTGCCAGTTCCACGCGAAACCGGTCGAACATTCTGGCGTAACCTGCACGAGCAAAGTCAAAGGAAAGGAATAGCAAACAGCAGGAATCATAGTTCTAGGCCTAGATCGTGTATAGTGAGAACTTAACCAATTCACAATACAGATCCAAACAAAAGCAAAAACATCAGAGCAAAGGAACCTACTAGAGCAAAAATCTTAGGTCTCGTTGTACTGACAGTATGGTAGATTGTGCCGAAATCATCCCAGTATAAAACTTGGAGACCAAAGTACAAAGTAACCGCTACCCTGGAAACCGAAACGCAGGGGTAATGAATAGTAAAGGGAATAGAGGTCAACAACGGTAGGGCCTATGAAAGAAATAACAGTGAGAATTGGAGGCACCAAATGATATAAACCTAATTCCAACAGATGGTGTAGGGGCCATACATGTTGAAGGCAATGTTCAAGAAGGTACATCTCAGAGAATGTGATCAACCAATTCTATTAGAAGCTAAAAAAACGCAAGCATCAGGGACAAAATCTTCATGACTTCCATCTTAAATAGGTACGATAAACCCACTTGAATACTACAATCCATGAAAGCAAAACCGGGGGCTTTAGAAACAGCATTATCAAAAACGACCAACATAAATTTCATTAATCGTCGAAGGCCATGAGCAAGGAGAATTACACCAGACATGCTCCATTAAATCATAGAGGCAAAAGTGAAGCTTGTGAGCTCATTGCTAAATCAACAATGACTCTGAGTTGCTACCAAACCCTAAAGCTGCGGAACCTCAGCATCGGACAGACGAAATACAAAAATGAGGTTCATCTGATTGATCAGAGGCCACACTAACACTATACCAAAGATTGCCTAGGCCAAATAGTTATTGACGGAAAACTCATCGACGAGCGAAATCTGGATGACATCACAGAGGCCATAGCCCCTGAGCCCACCCTCGACAATCAAGGATGACGCCGAGCCCACCTCGACAACCAGACTGCCCCTGAGCTCACCCGACAATCAAGGACGATGCGGAGCCCACCTCGATAACCGAAAAACTGCTCATGAGCCCACCCTGGACAACCAAGGATGATGCCAAAGACCACCTCAGATAAACCAAGATTGACGCCGAACCCACCTCGATAAACCCAAGACGGCCCTAGAGCTCCACCCGACATCAAGGATGACGCCGAGCCCACTCGATAACCAAGACTGCCCCTGAGCTCAACTCGACAATCAAAGGACGATGCCGAGCCAACCTTGATAACCGAGGACTGCCCCTAAGCCCACCATGACAACAAGGATGGATGCCGAGCCACCTCGTAAGAAAGGATGACGCCGAGCCCACCTCGATAAAAGAGACTGCCGCAGAGCTCACCCCGGACTATCAAGGACGATTGCCGAGCCCACCTCGACAACCGAGATGCCCCTGAGCCCACTCGGACGACCAAGGATGATGGCCGGAGACCACCTTGATAACAAAGGATGTTGCGAGCCCAACTCACCAAAGACACCAAAGTCAGACACAAACACGGAAAAAATCCCAGTGCCATAAACACAGACCCAGGCAAACACTTTCAGAAGATTGGTTTATGTTTTAAAATGGGGGAATTACCTCATATTATGGATAAACTGATAACCAGGTAAGATGCGAACAATTCAAACATTTTGATGATGAGGCACTAAATTTTTGCAAGACTGGGAAAAGGGGGAAAGTACAAAAAAAGTAAATTAGAAAGAGAAGAAGTGAAGTAGGAATAGGCCTAGAGGAACTATTACTAATTCAAATTCAATATGGAGGGACCAAAGTTAGGGGAAGTCTCAGATGATAAAAATATAAATTCTATAAGCGGAAGGACCCACTAAAACAAAGGGGACGGGAAGAGTTAGGCCTATAAAAAGTGTAATTGCTTCCATCAAAAACATTAGACAAGCACATTATGTAGTAAAAACCGGAACAGTGGACTTTTTTTAGATTTCTGTTCAGAGGTAATTGACTTCTGTGTTTTGGAGAGCATTGGATGTACCTTCTCAAGAACATTCAGTTATTATTAAAGATTTTACATTAGCTTTCCATATTTACCAGACACAGTTGCAAAAGGAGGGGGGGTGTTGTAATCTACAGTAGAAACTCTAGGAATCTAATTATTAATGCCAAGATCGACATACATGCAAGTCTGTTGAGAGAGCCTTGAAGTATGTGGCATTGAAGTGTTTATTCACTCCCATAGTTATTATCACTATTATCGTCCGCCAGAATTGGGCATATTAACAAAAGTTTATGAACTCATTTGAAGAATTAATTAAGTTAATACGACGAGAGTTCAAAAAAATTAATTAATATGTGGGTGACATAAACATTGGACTTTCGGTTGCTAGTTGTAACAAAAACTAAGTTTGACAAATTCTTCTGAGAATTTATTAATTATCGGCCATAAATTTTGATTACACTAGAGTTACTCATAGTTCAGCTCAGCCATCGACAATGTGATTTCAAATTTCCTCCATCCACAAGATGTGTCAAATATTATATCTGGCTATCGGATCTAGCGGACAACTAATCTCAGTACCTGTCCTTTTTTCTAGAGGAAGATAGACAAAGGCATTAAATCAAAATCTTACTGAAAAGATCATGTAAAACCAGAGAACTCCATGAGTTTATATTGTGATTTGGCTAGTAGACTGGTATCAAAAATTGAAAACATTTCCAATAGATTCAGTTGATAAAAAATTAATCTCTTCCTGAACATATATCTCTCCACTCTTTGAAACACATTTCCCAAAACATCATGTCGCCCAAAAGGACCAATTACCCACATTTTTAAAAAGGATGGATTACGGATGAATTAAAAAGCATGTCGCTTTGAAAAGAGATTTATATGTACAAAGCAAACAG
Source organism: Sweltsa coloradensis (assembly GCA_024449915.1). Classification (NCBI taxonomy): domain Eukaryota; kingdom Metazoa; phylum Arthropoda; class Insecta; order Plecoptera; family Chloroperlidae; genus Sweltsa; species Sweltsa coloradensis. The sequence goes on from JAMZAV010010638.1 coordinate 22,640, forward strand.
ATAACAGTGATGAGTTTAAAGTTTCTTAAACTCATCAAGAAGGATCATCTAAAACTTATAACCAGTTGCAAAACACGATTTTAATCAGCATTAAATAGAAGACTCAGACCCAGGTTAAAACAAATGGGGGAATTTGTTAATTATCTGACAGGAAAACAAGGGAAGTAACAGTTCTAGTATAAATGAAATCCAAAATAGGAATGAGGAATAACTGATAAACAGTTGATTGCAGAAAACAGTTCAATCAGTACATACCACTCCAAATTCAGGTGATCTAATAGATCAGAAAACCAATACCAATGAAGAATGTATGTCAAATCTACAAAAGGTTAATGATAATACATCCCAGACTTTGTATGAGTCTGACTAGTCCTGCTGAAAAAAAAAGGTAATAGATATATAATAAAACTTAAAATCAAAAACATTCAGGCAGGGTGGGATGGTGTCTCTAATGTTATTTTAAATTACTAGTAGCCATTTTGTTGCGGAAAAAACATTGGCGATATATGTAATTGCTCCCCTGCACAGAGGGAATTTTTCCGGAACGCTATTACATACTCGGTGGTTAAGACTTATTAAAAAAGGGGAAAAGGACTGAGATTTCAAATTATAGGCCAGTGCATTCGCTGCCGACATTGTCAAAAGGTGTTCGAAAAATTATTTCTTAGCGGGACTCCATGTGTTCCTCAATGCAATAATAAATATGCGAGAAATCAACATCGGGTTCAGAGAGGGAAACTCTACCCATGACGGCAGCATTCCAACTAATACATGAGATAATAAGCCTTAGAATAAGAAACTATGGTTGGATCTATTAGTGCGATCTGTCTAAAGCATTCGAACACTTCACCATTCTATCCTATTGATAAATAAAAACATTACGGACTAGGGGTACAGCAGGTTCATGGGTCAAGATCCTATTTACTGACCGAAAGCAACGCGTAGACATTAACAGCAATGGTGTGAGTGTTCATCAGGTTGGAAAACAGGTTAATAGTGGGGTTCCGACTAGTGGTTTCTAATATGGTCCAGTTTTCTTTAGCCTTTTATATCAACGATTTACCACCTTATTTAGCGCGTCTATGCAAAGCAATTCTTTTCGCAGATGATACTACGGATAATACGGCACAGGACGCATAGAAGAGTTAGATTTAAACATTGGGAGTTATTCTTAGAGGAATTAGAAGCATGGTTCAAGGCAACAAATTGAAGCTAAACGCCTACTTCAAAAACCCAAAATATTACCCTACCAAGTTAAGGGTAACATCCAAATTTAACAGTAGAGCATAAACAACTTATCAATTATTAGTGGACGGTAGCAAATTCTAGGCCTTAACACTGATTTAAACCTAAAGTGGTCATCTCATATGAAGAACGGGGCAAGAGACTAAGCTCTTCTTTTTTACAATTGAAAGCCTTGTCACCCAATGATTTGGATACAAGGAAAAAGTTTTTCATGCCAACACTCAGTCTCTGATAACTATGGGATATTGTTTGGGGAAACTCAACGAGTGAGTAAGATTTTTTTGCTTCAGAAGAGACATTGCGGTATATGATCCATTTTAGGCTCTAGAGAATCATGCGGCACAGGCTTTTAAGAATTGCAAATATATTAACTGGAAGCTTGTCGTATCTGCTTGAGGTTATCATGTTTGTAAATAAATTTCCTAACTTATTTCAATTGAATGCAAATGTCCATAATATAAACACGAGGGGAAGGGAAAATTGTACCAGACTAGCATAGATTGAAGCTGCTGGATAATGATCCCGTGACATGGGAATTTTAAAAGTATATAAACAAATTCCTGAAGAAATACGGAATGTTGGTGTTACAAGCTGCTAGGAAGGAGTTAAGGCAGGAGTAAACATTTCCTTTTGGAACACAGCTTTTTAGTCAGTAAGTGAATATTTTGAGACTGTATTGTATAGGCTAGTTAAGCTAACTATAGTATCAGTACATAGTTCTTTTTGTGTTGAAACCCCAAATATCTTAGATTTAATTTTAATTCATCTAATGACTGATATATTGTAGTCTACATTGAAACTATTTTAATTGACCAATTGCACTATTTATCGAATTGAACTTTGGTTAACATTGTAAAACTGTTTATGTTGTTGTTTATGTTTGTTTTCTTAAACAATTGTACAGACAACTTCAAATACTGCATGTCTATATCGACATGCATATTGACGTGAACACTGTAGAAGGCTTACTTAAATAAAAATAAATACCTAAATAAATTTTTAAGCTCGAACACTGGGGACTCAAGTATTCCACTTGGCGTCACCTCTCGGTCTTTTGTGAAACTTGATGTTCAAGGACTGTAAACAAAATCTCAACATAGTCCTCTAAGTGTAATCTCATTAAAATGATCATGATGGCATTATGGCAATTTCTACATTTTCTCTTCAATTTTCTAGGCCTTGCTTTCAGGCTGTAGGCTAGAGAAAAATGAGGGAGTAGTATGGCACTGACAACTGAATGTACATTTAGTTTTCTCACCGACACGTTTACTTATTACGTGCTCTGGGAGTAGGAAAGAGATGAACACTACATATTTTCTGCTTCTTGACCATTTCCAAATTAGTTCTAATGATAGGCGGGAGTCGATCAGTCATGTTTACTCTTCAAATTCACTTTTCTTTATACTCTTTTCTTGCCAAGCAGGTCCTAGTTAAGAAACAGGTTTAGTTTAGTTTACTCTTCCACTTCCCAGTGCGACAGCAAAGTGAAAGTCCAAAAATTTTCTCTACCTTTACTTCATTTCTCTTTTCACTTGCTAACTTTCCAGTATAAACACCAGATTGGAACTAGGCTAGACAAAGCTCATCAATATTTATTTTACAATTTGGTAGGCATGTGATAACTAATGTTTTTTTTTTTTTTAAGTAAATAAGAAGATAAGGTTACAAAATTAATTTTTCAATAACTTCATTGTCTTTATTATATAATTAAGAATGTAAATAGTCTAAATATTAAAAATAGTTTCGTGATGCACACTGATAAAATACAAATTATCTATAATCGGTAGATGAGTTTATTACCGAAGGGGATAATGATGGTAAAAATTATGGCCAAATTTTTAACAAAAACTGGTGTGATCAGAATTGGGTGTCTCAAAACGTTCAACACCAAATTTTTTCGGTCAGGAATAGTGTGATTTTTTCTAGCCATGTGTTTATCACTAAACACGAGACACTAATACAATAACAGTGGAATGGCAGTTTGGTGCGTTGCGTTTTGGATAATTTTTTAGAAAATGTGCAATTGATAATCGTACCATATTTGTCAATTAATTATTATTGATTATGGTGTGCATCCATTATGTTGAATAGTGTTTAATTGTCATGTCCTTCAATTATGTAGTTTGTTTTAAATGTAAATAAAGCCTACCTAATTATATGATCATTGTTGTGATTACTTCTGTTGAAAGATTGTGTGTAGCATAAAATACTAGTTATTTTATGATTTAAATTGTAGGCTTATCATTCCACTACTTCTGATCATTGATGAATTAAATACTACTGTTCATTCATGCATGTTCTAATGAATATGGAAAAGCTTTACTTTAGTTTATTTAGATTCACTCATTCTTACATTATAAAACTGTCTATATTACTCCACAAATATATACTCAGACTGGTTTTAATATGAAAGTGTTAACATTTAAACTTTTGCACCAGTGACAAAAAATACCAGGGGAAAGGCTTCGAGCCCCCCCACGAACATTCCCCAAAACAGGACGTGGATGATTTGATTAAATTAAAACATTATAATAAAAGATCTAAATATTAATCTAAATCACAGGGTGATGGTTTGCTGGAACTGCCTAGATATCCATTAGTAGCCATCATTGTTAGTAAGTGGGCGTTTGGGAATGCAAAACTACTGAAAATTTTTCTATGAGAATGCGTGTGCAATGCGTGGTTTCCCACTGATTACATAAGATGAAGACAATAGAATAGGCCTATTGGCTAGGTTAGTGAATGTAAGGGGAAAGGAAAAAGGGGTCCAACAGCTTACCTGTGACTTATATAAAAATAAAATGTTTATTGTCATAGTACTACGTATCACATTTTGCAAGAGATAGGTTTTACGAATGTACAGACAATGTGTCTCATGAAATACAGAGAACAGTAAAACTTATAAATTATGATATAAATAGACAATAATTATGGTATGAGTTCAGTTTCAGGACAGTTCATAATTTTCTGCTCGTCTCATGCAGCCACCTATACTTTTCAGCAGTTGAACTCCTTTTTCCTTTCCAGTTTCCACCTCAGTGAGTCAATTAACTGTTTTTACACAGAAATTATTAAATCATCAAGATATGCCAACAAAAAAACATCGTAGTGTGGCACTTGAATCGGAATTTACAACAAATCTAGGCCTACATGGAAATTGCCATAATATTATTTTAAACCATTTTACAAAGCCTTCTGCATATACGACTAGTTACAATTAGGAAAAGGCAATCGGCTAGTTTAGTTATGATGGGAGAAGGGTTGGACAGGTTGGGAAAGACATAGAGAACATAAAGAAAATTCACAACAACCCTAGCCATGAAGGGATTTGGGGTTTAGTTATGTAGCTGCAGTTGTCATCAGCATATACTACTAGGTTGACTATGTTTATTGCGGGCAATGTAAGCCAATGCACATGTTCAAAGCAAAGCAGTGCTTAAGGCTTATACGTATTTTTAATTTATTTTTATTAATTTCAACGGGTTTAGGGACCTACAAATCCAGGTTTAATAAAACCAATGTTCGCATAACAAAATGAACCAATATGACTCATTCCAAAACGCATTTAAAAAAACTGAAATAGCCTACTGACAATTAACATAAAAAATATGTAAGCAAACATAAAAAATAAAAATAATACCGGTAATAGGTATGCAGATATGAAATTTAAAACAAAATACCAAACCTTATGTGTATACCAATACAACATAAAAGCTTATGAAAGGAGGATGAGTGATGGTAGTGTTTAGATTGTCAGAACTGCTAGAGAGAGATAGCATATTTAATTGCAGGAAGATTTAAAATCTAGGCCGCTTGCGAAACACTTTTTCTTGTCGCGTGAGGATGAGCTTTTTTGGTTGACTTGTTCTACCCAAGATTACTGTTTTTGTAGGCGTGGTTATCTCATACTTTTTTCAAGTTCCATTGCAACTTTTTTTTGTTTAACTTGTGTTCATTGTATATAGTATTAACTGCTATGTAATACAAATTAATAATAGATTGTAAAAATATCTCAAGGCACAACAAGACTGCTTTTTGTACACATTGTAGGCGATTGTTGTCAATTTCTATAGTTATTTGTTAATTATACACCTTTTAAAATGCTTATGTTTAAAACTTTATTTCTATGAATTCTGGAATTTAACTTACTCAAATTTTTCTTTCAAAAGGTACTACATCACCATAACCTTAATGCCCACTCGTATGGTCAGAATCGGCCAAATATCACGAAAATATCCCATTAAAAAGCGGGAAAAAATTGGAAAAAAGTACAATATTCATGAGAAATATTTCTTCGATTGTTACCCAAAAAAACTCCGGCAGATCTAAGTCAGAGATTTCGATGGTACCTTCAATTTCATTCAAGATCGCATAATATGCCGTTTGCATGGTTAAGCGAGCATACAAATTATTTTTGTAAGAAAACGTTCATCTTCCTCTATAGGGAGACTAACTAGGTTAAAAATGTGTCAACGTATACGAGAAGGGAATGTCCAAAGGGCTATTTCATCAGAGTGAACTCGATCCCTAGCATTGCATTATTGACTAAATAGAAATTTTTTTGAAAATCGGTTGGGATTTACCGGGCAGATGCAGGTATTAAACCTACGGCCTCCAAATCAGTGTCCAGTGTTTGCTCAAGCTTCCCTTGACAGTTTTGGCAGGGGAAAGATGTATATGTTAAGAAATGAAAGTAAGTTGGTTATCAGGCTGCATCGGTGGATAATAATAAATTCTGATAAACACAAAACACACGAACAATAACCACGGTCAGAACTTTTGTAATCGTTTTATTTTCGACCGTGGTTATTGTTTGTGTGTTTGTGTGTTTTTTGTTTTTATTTATATCCTCCCGATCTAAAGGCTCATCAAAAACAACTTACGACGCTACTATCCTCTCACTTTAGGTGCTGTTCACGATGAACTTTTTCGAGCTAAAGTTCATGCTGTAACATAAGCTTAAACTGCATTAAAATTTGCATCCTATTCCATTTGCACGATTTGTGGGGGGGGGGGGGGGAAAAAAAATTTAAAATAACATTTATAACAATCACATGACAACTTCTTGTGCTCGACTGGTAGTTTAAATTAAACGAACATCATTTTGTCAAACCAATTTGTGTTGTTTTCTTTGGGCATCCATCTTTGCAATATTTCATTTCCTTTAGGCGCTCTTTGATAGTTATTCTTAATGTTAAGTTAGCGCTAAGTTAAGTTTAGATTTGCAAACTTTCTGCCTGGCTGATAAGTGTAAGTTAAGGCTTAGAGTTTGGTCATGTGACAGGGACATGTTGTTTCCAATAAGACAAAACCTTTAAGTTGCGGCAAAGTTCAGCGACTAAAGTTGGTTGTGAATGGGCCGTAGTTTTTTGTTTTTTAATTACGTATGAAACTTATTAACGTTGCCTCATTTGGTTCACAGGACAAACTTAAATCATCACGTCAATAAAAATAATAATAGTTAATTTTAAGGGAAGGTAATTTTCTCTTTTATCTCGTAGGGAAGATGTTAAAAACGGATGTACTTGTGGCGCAGTTCTACATTTAAGCTACATATTATAAGCATATTATGTGTTTGCTTGTTATTATTAACAGGAAACGCTTCCAGTTGGACGCGTTGATAAACAGCACGTGTAGAGTAGACCCCACATTGCATATTTTTTTAAATTTTAAAATTTCGACGTTTCGCGCCACAGGGCATGTCTTCCACTATTATTTATTATTGCCAAGGTATTTGGGAAACCCGGTGTAAACCTTTACTTGGGTTAAAATCACCGCCATCCAGAGGACTTGACTCCTTGGGAAAAACTATTTAAACTCTTTGTTGACAAAATAATAGACTGCTTCCTCGAAAGTATTTGATTTATTCTAGGTGGCCAGTGCATTAGAAACTTTGCGCGTCTTCGTTGCCATGGCAACGTACTTTTATTATAATCTAATTTCCATCCACACCTACTTATCGGATCAAAATAAAATTAACATATTCGTGACCGGACGGACAATTCTAAGATGTGGCTATCATCAGATTTGTCGCCGTTAAGTTTGAAAAAAAAAATACTTCGGATTAACTTTAATTTAACTTTTTAAACTTTTTAAACGATTTGGCCACAAAACTAATGCATTCAATCGAGAACGAAGCTTGCGGATGGTCAAAATTCAACTCAATCCGAGCCTCCGTTCGAACGTTTATGGCGAGACATACAAAAAAAAAAAAAAAAACGGTGACTATTTTTCGGCAGAGTAAAGGAAACGCTTCGTTAATTATTATTATTGGCATTGTCTGTTATGTGTAGATTTAGCTTATTTAGAACAAACACAATCACAATGGCCTTTATTGTAAAGAAAGTTCATTAAAGATTAGTTTAAAACAGGTTCCTTCTAAGTAAGTTGTAGTTGTTGCGGTCCTCTTTGCAGGTTGCAACATTGTTCATGTCTTAAAGTATGCACTTTTATTACACATAGTGAAGTACTACATACTAATTTTTTATACCTGCCCACAATCCTCAGTTAATACTTTAAATAAAATTTTAAATTTCACATCCTTTCTGGAATCATAGCTGTTAGCTACGCAAAGCAAAACACGGGGACATAGTAGCTCAAAATAGTAGGACCTATGCAATCCTACACACCAACCCAACAGGTTTGCACCCCCTCACTCCTAGCAGTGAAATATTCAACTTGTGTTGTGTAGTTCATTCATACTGACGTATTGTCTGAGACTTGAAAAGATGATATAAAAATGAAATGAAATTGGCAACCATGCACTCAATATGGCACTGAGGTGTGGCTGGCCCCATGTACAAACTTGAAAACTTTGTTCTAATGTGATACTATTGCCAGGACTACGTTCTTTGCTACTTACGGAAAATTGAAACAAATACTAATAACCGAGTGATGTCATGCTACAAGACCAACTACTTTCTATTGCTGTCATCAACCCTCCATTTTTAAATACTGTACAAGAAAATTATCTGAATTTGCTTCCTGGTAACTTGTATTTTATATTGTATAAAACCCACGTACCCACACTCATCCTCAGGTTTAGTGATGTCAGTACAAGGATACCAACCGATATTTCTGGTTGCTCTACCAGTCTATCCGTTTCTATTATGTATAAAATATAACAATCTGGACTTTTATGTGAATTGAACAAGAAATGTACTTTTATGTGAATTGAAACGTGAAATGTAAATATGAAAACAATACCCAAAAAATCTATACTAGTCAATGCTCACTGTTGCTTATAGCAGTTATGAATGTTATTACTGTGCTGGTATAATCAAAGTGTTGCATAGGTAGTAATTGGAAATGGTTTTTTTGTAGTGATAACTCCAGCATTGGGTTGAAAGGATTTTACTCTACCCCGATGGAATTTGGAATGTAAACAAAACACAGTTGTTCCATGTGAACAACAGAATTCAAACCAATTTTAGTTTCAAACTGGGATGTAAAATAGAAAACCGATAAAGTGCATGCATAAAGCTGGCCGGCACTTAGCATTGGGCTAGTATTTTTTATTATTTTATGGATGAAAGAGTGATATTTTGATCCATCATGGTCAAACAAAAAAGGTGTGATATAGTATATTGTACATGCTACCTTAATAAATTGCTGGAGAGATGTACTACAAGAAAATAAAGAAACTCAAACCTACAGACTATAAGTTGTTGTGGTTGATTTATTTATATCATTAATTCTGTTCCCACTCTATAACCTAGGATTCGTATTTGAGTACCTCTCGAGTCCTACTCGTCCATTTTGCGGAGAACTTAATAGGGGTGCAAAAAATACAAAAAATTTTAAATTTGAAATTAAAATGTCTCAATTTTTTAAAAAATTGTCGCTCGAAATTTGTTTTTTAAATATTGAGGATCGCATGGCTAGTAGAATTCTATTTATAGGAAAACGCTGAAAGTCCCGCCGCGTTGATGGATGAGCGTTTAAAGTTTTTAGTTTGGCTGGGTATCTTTACTTTTGCAAGCGCTTTGTTTTGTGTGCCTACGCATTTATAGGTGGGTTGTGTCAAGTTTATTGTTTATTGTCAATTGGTATTATTTACCGTATAACAAACTTTTATTAAAAGCTTTATTTTCTATGGATTCTGGGTAACTTTTTCAACTTTTTTTTTCAAAAGGTACTACATCACCATACTAATCTCCAGTATTAATATGAACGTTATAGCCCCACCCGTTTTGGTCAGATTGGCCAAAGGCACGAAAATATCGCACAAAAAATCAAAAAACTTATATTTAAAAGCTTTATTTCTAAGATTCTGGCTAACTTTTTCAACTTTTTCTTTCTAAATGTTACTACATCACCATAACCTTAATGTCCATGTATAATATGAACGTTGTAGCCCCACCCGTTTGGGTATGAGAAATATTTCTTCGATTGTACCCAAAAACGTGGCAAGTCTAAGTTCAGAGATTTCGAAGGTCCTGTCCTGTTTGCCCGGTAGAGAGCGAACAAACAGACAAACACCCGAGTTAAATTTTTTGGGGGGTCAGTGAAATTGAAGTCTTCGCTTCACTCGCTACGCTCATCCAATGATCCAAAATCCAAAAGGGTGGAAAAGAACAAAACAGAGAAATTTTTAAAATCTCGGTAATTTAAAAAAAAAATGCTAACATGCTCAATTTTTTGAACTACAAAAATGTTACACATACTATTTTTGTTTTTCATGTTTTTTTTTCTCTTTTTTCCCCCACCACTTTTGAATATTTGATTCATTAATTAATTGCATTTAATATCTTTCTTGAATTTGTTACCAAAATTGTTGTGTTTTAACTTTTAATGCATTGTTGTTGTAATATTACTTTTTCAAATATTTACTAAACGGTAGTTCATGGTTTTGTCTGCATCTATGTAATTAGATTTATTTAGTTGAAATGCTAAATAAGATAAGGCGTTTTTTTTTTTAAATGAAAATGAAAAAATCAGGGGAAAACATCTTTCCAGACAAGATAAAAAATAACTGTTTTACTTAAAATTAATGGGCTACCTCAAATCCTAAATTTGCCAAAATTTTCGAAATATTGCCCCGAAAAAAGTATTAAAATTATCAGAAAAAATTACATTTTCATATTGTACCCTAAGAACCTGAATTTGTTTAATAAATTAAATAATACTTCAATGGGTTAATTAAAATAAAATAAATAATAAATAAATAACATTTGTATTGGAAAAGGTTAAGTTTAAAAAAAAGTATTGATCAACTCTTTATATGGAAGTATTTTTGAAAAAAATAATTTCTACTTGTTAACCTTTTCTATGCTACGCCAGAGTTAATTCGGGCTGAGGCGTCGAGCTCTCAGTGCTACGCCCGAGATAACTCGGGCATAGCACATTACACACCCGACCATGTCAAAAGCCTACAACAATATATATATATATAAATATATATATATATAAAATAATATCTTCATATGTTCTTATTTATGATTTTGCTGTTCTCTTTGTTTGTTCATTATTTCTTTGATTTTGATGTATTCAATGTATTTTCAATTGATATTTTTCTGCCTAGATTGTCTGGTTGCCGCCCACTGGTGGAACTTAAGTTGCAATTGCAACTTGAGTTAGGTGTCCTGTATCATTGCTGTGATCAGTTTTTGACTTGAACAATTTTAAATAATTATATATATCTGATATAATTATATATTAGAGTCAAGATCTTTTGTACTAATTGCATAAGATTTGAACTACAAGAATGAAGGTTGAACACAAGAATGAAGCTTCGCGTTCCGTGTTTTCTTCCGTGAAAGATTGATTACTCCCTGATTTGCTGTTCCTGATTTTTGGCAAAACTATATTCGATTGAGTGGGATCGTCTAACAAATCAGTTTTTTTCTTTTCGTTTTTCTTTTTTAATGTTGTTTTTTTTCCCTTCTTTTTCTTTCTTCTTTTTTTCTTTTTTTTCCTTTTTTTTTTCTTTCTTTTCTTTTTCTTTTCATTCCACACCCTTTTTTTTTTTAGATTGATTCATTAATAAATTGCATTTAATATTCCTTTTTATTTGTTATCAAATTTGTTGAGTATTTAATGCATTGTGTAATATTACTATTTCAAATATTTTACTTAAATGCAGTTCATTGTTGTGTCTGAATCTATGTAATTAGATTTATTTAGTGTCCCTCCTTTGTAAATCAGTTTTTATAACTGAATAGGATAGACGTTAAATAAATAAATAAATAAATAAATGACAAAAATAGAAAATAAATCAATAAAATTACATAAAGAAAAGTGTTGTTTTTTGGTGGAGAGGTTGTTTTTGGGTTGGTCTTAATTATGAGAGGTTATTATATTTTTTCAAATATGTTACATAATTTTTGGAACTATCCCACCACTATAACTGTTTTTTTTTTGAGGGGGGGTAATTTTGGGGTTGTTTCAGAATCATGGGAGAGAAAATAATGGTTTTACAAATATGTTACATGATTCTGGGAACTATACCCCTTTAATTACCTGTTTTATTTGTGCTATGTGGGGGGGGGGGAAAAAGAAGTATTTTGGAGGGTTTTTTAGGTGGGGGGAGGGGGGGTCCTAAAATTGTACCATATGAGAGAATTTCGTTTTTTCAAACATGTTACATAATTTTGGAAACTATACCCCCTTTATCTGTGTTTTTTAGGGGGAAGGGTTCTGTTTTTTGTTTTGTTTTGTTTCTTTAAAAGTTCTGGGAAAACGCAACCCGTTCATTTAATAAATGCCTTTCCCAAGTAGTACAACCATAGATATTGAACCCCTATTGTAGGCTAGATTAGCAGTGTCCAATACTCCCGCACAGGCGCGAGCGTAGCAAATTGAAGCGTCGAAAATCCAGTTCAAGATGGCGATTTGGGATTTTAATTTATGCTTTTCAAAGCAACTAAAAGTATTTTACTGGATTGTTGATCTGGTTTTTAGCTTGTGCAGCATGGGAAGCACAAACAGAAAAAAAAAAACCAAAAAAAAAAAAAAAAAATAAGGACGGTATTGCATAGGGAATTTAGTAATCATTTAATGTTAAAGGCTAGGTAGCTCAGGTGTCAACTGGCGCCATGTTTAAAAATATTCGGTCTACAAATCGCTCCCATTTAAATTAACATGCAAACTGGGATTTCAAGATGGCTTCTAATTGTCACGGAAGTGGACCACCGACTGCTAATCTAGCCTAACAGTAGTTAAATATCAATGAGTACAACCGAATATTTTCAATGCATGGATGCCGAAAGAATATTGTAGTTCTTGTATAGCAATGTATTTATTACTGTGATCTTGTTTATACCATTTTGATTTTTACACACCCGACCATGTCAAAAGCCTACAACAATGACAAAAATAGAAAATAAATCAATAAAATTACATAAAGAAAAGTGTCGTTTTTTGGTGTGGAGGTTGTTTTTGGGTTGGTCTTTAATCGTATGAGAGGTTATTATATTTTTTCAAATATGTTACATAATTTTTGGAACTATCCCACCACTATAGCTATGGGTTTTTTTTTGAGGGGGGTTATTTTGGTGTTGTTTCAGAATCATGAGAGAGAAAATAATGGGTTTACAAATATGTTACATGATTCTGGGAACTATACCCCTTTAATTACCTGTTTTATTTTGTGTGTGTGGGGTGGGGGGGAGATGTATTTTGGAGGTTGTTTTTTAGGTAGGGGGGGGGGGGTCTAAAATCATATCGTATGAGAGAATTTCGTTTTTTGAAACATGTTACATGATTTTGGAAACTATATCCCTTTATCTGTGTTTTTTAGGGGGAAGGGTTCTTTTTTTGTTTTGTTTCTTTAAAAGTTCTGGGAAAACGCAACGCGTTCATTTAATAAATGACTTTCCCAAGTATGGATCAGCGTAGTACAACCGAATATTTTCAATGCATGGATGCCGAAAGAATATATAGTACTTGTATAGCAATATGTATTTATTACTGTGATCTTGTTTATACAATTTTGATTTAGTTGTCTGCGGGTCGATGCTAGAATTTGCTTGGCTTGCTGGTCGTGTGGTTAGTCTCTGCTTCAATTGCAGAAGAACTATAGGCAGAAGACTTCTAAATTCTGCTGTCGCCATAAGTCCATCAATTCTTGGCTTAGGAATGAGGCAACAGTAACTTTGGAGCCATCCTAGTAACAAGGCACAATAAATTCTAAGGTTGTTTTGAATAATCCTTGTTGGTAATTGACTAATTGTTTGTTCTTTGTTGGTTGGCTTGGTCTGCTAAAAATTGTATTTTCCCCCGCTGAAAATCAGTTAAATGCAATTGAGTGGGTCGATAACTAGCTTTAGTCTATAAATACCAACTCATTTATGCATCTTTAGGTTTTGATTTCATCATTTTGTGTTCAATTACAGCAGCTTGAGAAAATATTAAAATATTTATTAATTATTATATTATTATTCTTATTTATTATTATTATTCATATATGGGTTTTTAAGCATAAGCCCGCCCTTTAAGGACATAGTTATTGAATTCATAGCAGTTGTCGTAAAAGTTTGCCCCCAGACTGGGGTTGAAAACCCAGAACCTCGGCTTTAACGTTGCATAGCTCTACCAATTGAGTCACCGGGACACCAGAACAAACCTTTACTAAAAACTGCAAAGTTGTTGTGAATGTTGACTTCCATACATAAACCCAACAGAAGACTGCAATGTAAGCGGTCAAATCTGGAATGACACCATGGATAAAATCAATCAAAATCTCATCTCCCATGAGTTAGGTAGTTAGCAAAGAGTAGTCATGTGTGGTAGTAGATAGGATATCAGGTTTTTAAGCATAAGCCCCGCTTTAAGGACATATGTTATTGCGTTCATAATCAATAATTATTATAATATTACTTCATTATTATTACACTCAACCTGACATTGTTGGAAATGCGATTTGATGATTATTATTATTGATTCATAGCAGTTGTTGTAAAGTTTGCCCCAACTGGGGCAAAAACTATGGTACGATGTATGTGGGCATATAATAACTATGTCTTTAAAGAGGCTTATGCGTAAAAAACCTTATATCATTATTATTATTAGTATTATTATTAACGAAGGGTAAGTTGTTTACATGAGGAAGAGTAGGCATAGACAGACAGAGACCTCAAATAAATGGGAAAGTGAAGTAAAAATTGGAGAAAGACTAAGGAGCTAGTTAATAAAACAGAGGCCTAGGGACATAGGCCTATGCCCACACAAAAGGCCATGTGGGATGGCAATTGAGATGACAGAAAACTGATAGGCTACAATGAAGGCATTTTTACCCAACCCGCGTGTGACCCGAAGATTTAGTGAAGTCAAAGACAGAAGGAAGATGAAAACAAACGGAAGAAGATGTGAAATCAAGCATAGCTACACTCTTAATATCGTCACACTTAATGGGAAGATGGAAGAGTGAAGATACAAGGCAGGCAAGGAAGTTGGAATTTTGGGGCTTGGTGATAACAAAATGGAAAGGAAGGTGGGCTCAAAGGAGCTTAGAGATGGGTATAAAATATGGTGGTCAGGTGAAATGAAGGTAAAAATTGTGTGGTTTGTTGTGCAGCCCAGAGATAAAGGAAGACATTGTTGAAAATAAAAAATTGTTAGTGACAGAATGATCAAGAGAAAGTGTGATAGAAGAGAGAGAACCGAGGATAATTAGGTATATGCTCCTCAAGTAGGGAAGTCCAGGATGAGGAAGGCATCTGTTATGACTTGATGGAAATGGAAAATAACCACCGAGAGGAGTTAATTATCATGGGAGATATTGGAATGCCAAGGTGGGGGAAAACCAAAAAGTATATGATGGCGTACTGGGCGCCCACGGGTATGCGGAGGAGAGAAGAGAAGAGATAAGGAAGGAGAAATGTTGTTGGAGATGTGAGCCAAAATTCCTAGTCATATCAAATAGTTATCTTTAAAGAAGAAAGTGAAAACACAAGATCACTAGTATGGATGGATGGGGATGGACTGAGAGTGTGATAGGGACTATATCCATAGTCAGCAAAGAACTGATGACAGGAGTTAGGGACGTTAAGGTTATTCCTAGCATTGCATTGGACGGAGACCACAGACTATGTAGCAAAATTAAAGCAAAAAGACGATGGAAAAAGTTCAAACAAAACCAGGAACTAAGAAGCTGAAGATGTGGCAACATAGTACAAGAAGACAACTAAGGGAGTAGTTCAGGAGAAAGTACAAGAAAAAAATTACCAATCAAGGATGAGGCTGAAAGAAAGTAGAAGAAGAATGGTGTGTCTTAGAAACACGTAGTGGGGATTACAGCAGAAACTATGTGGGCGAGTAGTGGAAAAGAAAGCTAAAGAGACACCAGGTGGAATGAAAAGGTAAAAGCTGCAGTAAAACAGAAAAAAGAAACATGGAAAAAGAAGGAGGAAGACCACTCCATAGCAAATACATTTGAAATATGACAGAGGCAAAAAGAGTAATTAAAAAGCAGATTGTCAAACTGGAAAAAAACAAAAATCAATGGTTGAGTTGGCTGAAAAAGCTGAAAGTTGACTTTGAAGGAAACAAAAAGATGTGTTTGTACGGTATGATAAAAAATAAACGTACAGATAGTGAGCGTCCAAATTACCTTAAAAACGACGACGGTAAACTAACACAAGAACCAAATGAAATAAAAGCCTTGTGGAAAAAGGCACTTCTGCAAAAACCTACTCAATGACCCCACCACTCGGGCTGTGATGAAGTGATTCAACAACCTACTGTGGAAAATATTGAAAGAAGATCATGAAGAAGAGGAGGGAGAGTAACGATAGAAGAAGTAAGGCATGCTATAGGCTGTATGAAAAATGGAAGAGCAGCAGGGGGGGGATGAAGTATATTAGAGATGATCAAGCAGCAGGACCGGTAGGGTGTGAATGGATGCACGTGTGGTAAAAAAGCAGCCTGGCAACAAAAAACAGTTCCCGAGGCCTGGCGGAAGGGAGTGATGTCCCACTTTATAAAAAGGGTGACAGGAAGGAAGTAAAAAACTACAGAGGCATCACCTAAGAGCCAAGGAGTAAGATATATGAAAGAATAATACAAGCAAGATTAAATGAATATAGCACCACAGCTAAGGGAAAGAGCAGTATGGGTTTCGGAGTGGAAGGTCAACCACGCATTTGATATTTGCAGTTAGACAATCATGGAAAATAGATGGGAGCAGGACAAACGGTTGGCACCTAGTATTTTATAGACCTAGAAAAAAGCCTATGATCGCATGCCCCAAAGGGAAAGTATGGGATGCCTAAAAAAGAGGGGTTAACCACGGGCATGATCGAAAGAATAAAAAGTATGTACCCAACAATGCACATGTTGTGTTCAAACAAACCATGGAAATACTGAAGTGGTTTTAACACTAACTCTGGCTAAGGCAAGGGCAGTGTAATATCCCATTACTATTATCAAATAGTAATGGCACGAAATATTAAATAAGGTGGAACCCAGAGACGGGAACTGGCACAAGGGACATGATTTATGCGGATGAAATCCTAGTGTGGGGAGACGACAGATGAAGAAGTGCAGACAAAAGTTGAAAGAAGTGGGATCTTGTAAACAGAAGAATGTGGACTAAAGATCCGTGTAGGAAAAAGTAAAACTATTTGTGTGATGGAAAAATCTAGAAAGAAGAAAGGAACAAGGTAAAGTAAATAGAGAGAAAATTAAAATTGGAAATGAGGAACTGAAAGAGGCAGAAGAGGTTTGCGTACGTAGGTTAGCATTATCACAAAGGAGGCAAAGATGGAAGTGAGATCAGTAAAAGGTGGCCCAGGCAGAATCCTTTTATCAGCAAGTAAGGAAGTTACTTGGAACGAGATTCCCAAGAATGCAAGGTGTTATGTACAAGTATTACGATCTACCCATCCTTAATATGCTCAGTGACCTGGACACTAGGAGCCGTAGATGCAAGTAGATTCAAGCAGCTTGAAATGAAGTTTGTAAGAAGCAATAGCCGGAATCAGAGCCAA
Source organism: Sweltsa coloradensis (assembly GCA_024449915.1). Lineage (NCBI taxonomy): Eukaryota > Metazoa > Arthropoda > Insecta > Plecoptera > Chloroperlidae > Sweltsa > Sweltsa coloradensis. Next base: position 39,814 of record JAMZAV010010638.1, read on the forward strand.
GTTAGGACAAAATTAGAAGCAAGAAACAGGACAAAAGTTGGAAGTGACGAAGCTATTATCAAAATTGGACGAGAAAGGTTGAGATGGTATGGGAAGTCAGAAGAATGGGAGAAGAAAGAATTCCCAAGGGACCAGAATTTGAAGTGGCGGACACAAGTTAAAAGACGAGGCGGTCAGGACAAGAGAGAAGTGGAAAGATCAAATAAGAAATGATATACAGGGAAAGAGGTGAGAAGTGGGAAGCAGTCGAAGCAAGGAAACTGTGGGAAGGACAGAAGTGGATGGCGTGAACTGGTGGGAAGAAGTGCGAGTGAACCTGAAGAGGACATGACAGGCCTGGCAAGCCGGTGTTAACAACTCATAAAATGCCCTAGAAAATTGGTGGCTATAGCCACCCCCTGACCTAACTTAAGTTGGAAACAGGAGTCAGATATATATATATATTATTATTATTATTATTATTATTATTATTATTATTCGTATAAGGTTTTTAACATAAGCCCGCTTTGAGGACATTATTAGTCAATGATAACAGTCATAATAAAAGTATGCCCCGACTGGGGATCGAACCCAGAACCTCTGGCTTAACGCGCCATAGCTCTATCAATTGAGCTACCGAGACATAAGACACACCTTATTATTATTTGAGCAGTTTTCTAAAAACTACAAACTGCTTGTGTACCTACATTTTGTGCTCATGGTCTGGAAGAATGAAAGTGCATTACAGGCAGCAGAGATATTATTCATCTGCAGTGTGGCAGGTGTGACTAAGCTGGACAAGATAACAAGAAGTGTGATACTTGGTTACATGTGGGAGTCGAGAGCCTCAAGTTCAAGAAATGTAAGGATCGACGCTGATGGTATGGCCATGTGAGAAGAATGGAGAAAAATAGAATCCCAAGACAAGCATTTGAGTTACAGAATGAGAGAAGAGGAGACAGATGGCAAGATCAGGTACAAGCAGATGTGAATGAGAGGAGAGGAGTGTATAGTGGTTGGAGGTAGTTAGATAAACGTCTTTATTTTCTAGGCGGAATTAAGACCAGCTTCCATCCAACCTAGTCTTACATATAAAAAAAGTGTTGGGTGGGGAAAGATTGAAAGGAGGTTAGGAGCCAACAGCTTACCCTGAAAGAGTTCAGCAGATGTGTAAAGTTGAAGTTGAAGGTCACATAAATATATACACAAATAATCAACATTACGACAAAACTTTTCAGCTTGAACAGCCTTGTTCATCCGTCTGAATTGGGAGACTAACAGTAAGTTGAGAGAGCTGGTGTCGCGACGATGAACATGATATATCGAGCTTGGCAGGCAGGTGCTCATTCTGTTATGCCGAAGACAAATGGTGTAAACGTAACACCCTTAACCAACTAAATGGTATTGGAACAAAGTTACACACATGACACATTAGACACATGAGAAGGATAGGATCCCAAGACAAGCATTTGAGTTAGCAAATGAGAGAAGAAGAGTGGAAAAACCTAGAGATAGATGGCAGGACCAAGTGCAAGCAGATTTGGAGAAGAGAGGAGAGGATTGTTCAGTGGTGGGAGGGAGATAGAGAGAGATGGTGGGAAGAAAGGAAAAAGTGGAAAGAGCTGGTGTCACGACAAGAGAAAGAAATACACGAAGATAATGTAGTTTACGAAAATGTTGAGCTTGGCAGATCGATACTGATTCCTAGCCCAAGATCTTCTCCTTCTTCTTCTTCTTCTTATGCCAGCAATTGACCTATTTGGCCATCATGCGTTTCCGTGTTTCCCAGTAGAGATAGGATTCTCTTTCTGCCTCCTCCATATCTTTTGGCATTGCGTCTCTTATTTCTTGAAGTACCGGGCATCTATGTAGGTGCTCCCTGGTATGCTGTTCTGTAGCACATAGTGTACATGTGCTTGAGTTAGTTATCCCTAGTTTATGAAGGTGTGTAGCTAGCAGGTCATGACCGGTTTCCAATCTGAATTGTGCCGTCTCAGTCTGCCGATTTCTCCACTTCGTTTTTTTTGTGACTGCTCCTTGCCACTGTTTGCCTTTACTTGCCTTCTCCCATACCTTTTTGATGTTGTTTTTCACTGCCGTGTTCACATGAGATTTGACGGCATTGAAGGATAGGGGCTTCTTGTTCTGCTTCATCCTGCTCCCCTCTTTCGCGAGTCTGTCTGCTTCTTCGTTCCCTTGTATGTTCAAGTGTGCTGGCACCCACTGTAAGGTCACCTGTTTTTCCTGTTTACCAGCCCCACCAGTAGTCTTTTACACTCCAACGTCTCACTGTCTCTCATGTCCTTACTCACAATGGCCTGTATGGCTGCTTTGGAGTCTGTGAGAATGACTGCTTTTGGTATTTGCTGTTCCTTTATTTTAGTAAGTGCTACTTTGATTGCCTTGATTTCTCCGTCATAACTGCTTCCATTACGTCCTGCTGGCAATGCTTGCTGGAATGCATTGCAGTATACCCCAGCCCCTGCTTTTCCCTCCCCTGGGGTGGCAGACCCGTCTGTATATACAAGTACCCATTCTGGGGTGGGGTAGTGCATCGCTATATGAGCAACTGTCAGACATTGAAGTTCATCCTCAGTATAATCCGCCTTTTTATTCTCAATTCCTTCAACCGTTAGCTCATGTTGGACTTCCAGTACAGCGACCCTCATATCAGGTGTAGGAAGCTCCATTCGATCTCGTAAATCCACCTTACCCAAAATTTGCTTCTTTAGTTGCTTCGCTGCTGTGATAAATGTAGTTTGTGTCTTCAACCTCTCTACCGGCTCTCTGTCCTATTCCTCTTCCTCAAGTCTCAGAAGTTTCTCATGTAGGCATATCGCTGCTTTGCTTCTCCTAGCACTTAATGGTGGGACAGTCACCAGCATTTCCATTGCAACAACAGGAAGAAGCCCAAGATCAATGATGGAAACACCCCTTTACCCAACTAAATTGGTGTTTGAATAAAGAATAGCGATACATATATATTAATAGTGGATTATATTTCGATATGAGCTTATTTACTAACTACATATCACATTACTAAAACTGGGAACATGAATAAACATGTTTCAGTGGGGGGAAAGGTACAGAAGGACAACAGCTTACCTTAAAGAACAATAGGTAGGTTGCACAGACACAAATAGATGAGTAGACAAGTACAACAAGTGACAAGTGAGTAGTATCGCAACTTCTTTTAACACGTTTTTTAAGGTAAGCTGTCGTCCTTCTGTACCTTTTCCCCCACTGAAATATGTTTATTCATGTTCCCAGTTTAAGTATCCTAGCCATTTAGGCCTCATCTATACCACGCAAAGTACATATCACATTAAGTATTAATAATAAATACTTCGGATAGATCTAGTTTGTTGGTAAAAATCCAATGACTTTCCTGATAACATTTGCTTCTTCATGTGAACTCAATTGCTGATATCCATGAAACTCCATAGTAAATGAAGCTTCTCCCGAGGTGATAGTTCTCAGATCTCTTGAGTATCCTAAAAGTTCTGCCAAGGGAGTGATAGCAAAGAGAACTTTAGTTTCGCTACGGCTAGAAATGTTCTGTACGATTGCTCGTCGTCGTGAAAGGTCGGCCAACACTATGGACAACTTCTCTGTCGAAATCGCTACTTCCATCTGCATCATTGGTTCTAAAACACTCGTGCCAGAAGCAGCAAAGAGCTTACGAAGACACTGACTGACGGCTGCCGAGATTATTGTATCCGCCGTCCCACGGCCGACCTCCAACCAGTGTAGCATGACACACACATCCACCACCTGCAAGAGGAAAGTATAGACAATACATGAGATTGATTTTGCCAATCAAAATTAAATGAAGCATTAAAAAGAGTATGTTATAGTAGAATATAAATAATAAATATTTAGAAATCGATAGAAGGACCAAAATAGAAGAAAAAGGGAAATCAAGGGAAAGGATTAAAGGAAAAAG
>JAMZAV010010639.1:0-22135 GCA_024449915.1 Sweltsa coloradensis
TTCCGTCCGTTCGTCATCGTTCGGGTGTCATTGTCGTCATCGTCGTCGAGGGGGGTCAAGGGAGAAATGAGAAAGTTTGAAAGTTTGTCGCCGTTATCATATGATAGAAGTTCTTCATATGATTGGGAGAGATCAAATTGCGTGCGCAAGGCATCATATTTGGTACATTCTGCTAATAGATATTAAGTAGATAGTAGTAACAGACTCTATAGCCTACTCACATTCTGCCACAATGGAAAAAGGGTCACATTTTTATCCTTGATTTTGTACAAGAATGGTGAAATGTGTATTAAATCATAATAGGATCAAAATATATATTCATAATTTGTAAATTTAAAATCTGTTTACGATCATTATAATTGGAACACATTGAAAATGATTGAATTTATTTGCAAATAAGCTTCTCTTAACTACCATATCACCTCTCTGATAATATAGCCCAACAATTTTTGCTTCCGTCTCTCACAGTAAATTACTTTCTGCTTTATATTTTCGTTTAATTTCGCACGTCGTACATAACAGTTACGCTCCAGTAAAATATATATCACATACACAATACATGCAACATTTACACAATTTAATCAAAATCCAGCTAGATCATTAGTCATTATGTTAGCAGAACATGTAAGTTATAATTCACATTGTTCATACCTCGATCGACTGACATGGGTGTGACATCTCCTGCATTACGGCTGATTGCGGTATGTACACTGTGACTCCAAGCTACATAATAATTTCTCATACCCGGAGAAAAAGTATAAATTCAATTACAAAAGAGCCGTTGTTTTGCAATTCCAAACAGACAGACTGACAGACAGAACAAAACCATTATAAAATCATCACCTTTATTCTCTTATTAATTTAGTAAAAATAGTTGAGAAAGACGTCAACCCAGATGACTTTCTGACAGCCATGTGTTGTTAATTTTGAAAATATAATCATCGTATGAAAAAGTTAACAATTGCTTTTAAAAGAGTGGGGGAATAGATAGGATATATAATTTAAATTGAGTATTAAGTCGTCAATTTGTAAAGTAAATTGCAATACGGTATATAATGTATGGTTAGTCACGTATAGATACATTCCGTTTTGAATGATCATCCATTCAGGGACAGTTCATCGTTATTTTTATTTATTTATTTTATTTATTTATTTATTTAACGTCTATCCTATTCAGTTATAAAAACTGATTTACAAAGGAGGACAACTAAATAAATCTAATTACATAGATGCAGAAACAACAATAAATTACATTTCGTAAATATTTGAAATAGTAGCATTACAACAACAATGCATTTAACACAAGAATTTTGGTAACAAATTGAATGATATTATATGCATTAATTAATGAATGAATCAAATATAAAAAAGGGTGGAGAATGAAAAGAAAAGAAAAGAAAAAGAAAAGAAAAGAAAGAAAAGAAAAGAAAAGAAAAAAAAAGAAAAGAAAAGAAAAAAAAAAAAAACATTAAAAAGAAAAACGAAAATTTAAATTATTTAGTAAATTGTACCAGTACTGCTTATTCCATTTTGTACTTGTGTTTATTTTCTTTACTTGTTAATACGTTTAAGTGAGTGAGTGATTGGGAGTTTACACAAGGCATGACCGTAGGACGGGATCGGGACAACGTTTTACGATGTTAAATGTACACTTAAAAATTAGCTTGATAGGCAAATCCAGCTAATTACACGTACATTCTGGACCACTATTCGACCTCCAGTTTTCACCCGAAATTTGAAATTTTTGGGATGTTGTGTATAAAGGATGGGCGCAATGCGCGATCAGAGCTGATTACAAGATTTTAAATAATTTGTATCCTAAACACAAGCTTGTAAAATTACTACAAGTTACCAGTTTGATGGCATATTTACTGACGGTTACTGAAATAAGAAAGCACCGTATTACACACATACTAACTATACTAACTTAACATTTTGGTGCAAACCCCACAACTCGACAGCACAAACGATAGAGCTTCCAAGTGATCCAGACTATACCTCCGCATTCTGCGTCAGAGCATGGTTTGCTCGAGGGAAACGCAGCTTTCTTTCTTTTTTCGCTTTTGTTACTACCATCAAAACATTTCTTCTCACAGCATATTATGCCATTTGGCGTGTTCAGCAAACATAACGATTAACTGACAATCTTTCGCTGCTTACGAGCGACAACTCACCATCAACACAACGCAACAACCCAGGAATTGATAAGAATTCATGCTTAATCACTATTTGAGACGATAAGTAGTGACACATGAGGGTGAAGGACAATTACTAAAAACCCATGCCTTGTGCGGGACTCGAACCCACGTCCCCTTGGTGTAGTATTCTTAGGATCTACGACCAACCAGACATCGACATGAGAAACTATGGTGCTTCAACCGGGTGTGTCGTATTGTGCCCCCTGTGTATTATAAGAAAAGAAAATTGAGTTTGTTGTTTGTATAATTTTTGTAATGTTTTCTAAGTAAATAAATAGCAAAATATTTTAATATACACACTTTGTCTATACGGTATGGCAGAAGTGAACCTTTAGTGAGCGTAGCTCTGATAAGGTTTTAGATACATGTGGGTACATTCTTCTTGTTAATTGAATGGTAAATTGGTAACCTTCGAAAATCCATGATCCAAACGAGGTTTTCAATAGTAAGTATTGAGGTTCAAAATGGGAACTTTTATTTAAAATAAAATTGTATAAAAACGCCTTACCGCTTTCTTTCGTGTAAAAGTTGTTGATTTTAAGTAAAATGTGTTAATTTTTTTTAAAATTTGGATCAACGGCGCGTCAACCGTTAGGTCATAATTCATCACTCTAGCCTATAGGGGATACGGGGAGGATGGGCCCATGCTAGTCAGAACCAGCCACGGGTAGGGTGAGGAAAGGGGGTTTTCTCACGTAGCGGTCGTCATCGTCGTCGTTATCGTCAACGTTCATTGTGTCAATTGTCATCGTCGTCCATCCATAAAATATGTGCAATGCCTTGACAGACAAAAAGGTATTAAAAAATATATAAATTATTTGATTAAGATAGGTTGACAAAATATAGTTTTCTAAGTTTATAAAGGATTTTTGGTTTATTTGGATTAAGGACGCGTCAACCGTTAGGTCAAATTGCACCACTCTAACCTGGGGGGGGGGGGGAAGGAGGGGCTAATGCTGGTCAGAACCAGCCACGGGTAAGGGGAGGAAGGGGGGTTTCTCACGTCACAGTCGTCAATGTCATTGTCATCGTCCGTGGTGTCAATGTCGTCAATGTCATCATCGTCGTCGAGGGGTCGTCAAGGGAAGGGGACAAGGTCCCCGACGACGATTGCCAGAGCTCGCCTCTATTTTCGGTTCCAGGAAAATACTACCCTTCATACTAGCTGATGTTTGCGAGGTGGACTTATTTCTCTTGAATCGCCTTGTAAGATTAGCAGAGCCATGCCCTAGGCCAATTCTACCCCGGGCCCAGACGGGGAAGGTTGACAAAGAATTCGTTTTCACTTGCAACTTATTAACCTGCATTGCTTACGATTGTCGATTCATACGTTGTCGGTCACACGCTGGGCGTGGAATACAAATTAATAACAAAATGTGGGCCAAAGAAAATGTACCTAGTCATTTCGAAATTATTTATAATTATTTTCGCAAGATTGCGAATCCATTGTCACTGCATGGTTTGTATATAATACATTGTCAAATCCAGGTGAAAGGTAAAAAACACGCTTTGAATACACTGAACTAAATTCCCGCGTGATCTACCATTATATATTTGGCAAGACCTGCTGCCAAGTATATAATTGTCGATCTACCCCAAAACGTCTATGAGTGAACTACCCTCAATAATTGTAAATCGTTCGTCCCGTTTTAGTAAACGTGACATATAACTCGTGCGCAACCCACCCCTTATAATTGTAGCTCGCTTGTTTCGTTATGGGGAAACATATTCTTTTTTTGTGAGTGAACTACCGTAAACATAATGTAGATCGTCACCCCGTTCTAGTAAACGTGTTATTTTTCGGGCGCAACCAACCCTTAGCTTTTTAGTCACGTTATAGTCAAACATACACTTTTCTTGTGATTGAAACTACCCTCACATAATTGTAAATCGTCATCATGTTCTAGTAAACGTGTTATTTAACTCGGGCGCAACCTACCCTTACATTATTGTACCTTGTTAGTTCCGTTATAGTCAAACTTATACTTTTCTTGTGAGCGAACGACACTCAAATAATTGTAAATCTTTCGTTACGTTTTAGAAAAAACTGTTAGTTTTTTATGAGTATATCCCATGAGATAATGATAGATCGTGGTTTACGTTTTCGTAAATCTTTCACGTATATTTTTTATAAACTACTCTATCACAATGATAGATTATCGGGTTTTGCTTTATTTTATTGTTCATTTCAATTATGAGCAAACTCCCATCACATATTGACATATCGTCTGGTTTTTTTTAGTAAACTTTTCACTCTTAGTGTGAGCAAACTACTATCACATAATGATGGATCGTTAGGGTTCTTTTGTAAAATGTTATTTTTATTTTGAGAAAACATCCCTTGCATAATAGGGGATTGTTGGGGTTATTGTAGGAAATGTTTCATTATAGTGTGAGCGATCTACTCTCACAACATAACTGGTGGATTCAATTTGCATAGTAATTAGTTGTTTTCCATCTAAAACAAAGTTGAAGTAATGAAGTTAAAATTATTCAAGATGTTCAGCAGTCACCCACGATGTCGCTTGAATTGTCTGGCGAAAAACTGGTGGATTCAATTTGGCCACAGTAATAAATTGTTTTCCCATCTAAAACAAAGTTGAAGAAATGAATTTTAAAAATTATTCAACTAATATGTTTAGCAGTCACCCATCGATGTTGCTTGAATAAACTGGAGAGAACTGGTGGATTCAATTTAGAATAGTAATGCGCGATGTGTGTAACTATATCTAAAACGAAAGACGTAATTATCTAGTAATAATATCAACGAAGAAGCACAGCTATCAGTCACCAATAAAAAACCCTTTGCCCACCCGATGATGATGAATATTCAAACGATTTAACGGATCAGGTGTATTCGTCCAGCAGCTCCAGGCATCCGGTTTCGAGTTGGTCCTGCAAGAAAATAATTTTCATAATTATTGATTATCAATTATCATGTAACTTCATGAATGTCAATAGATCTCTGATTATCTGCTAGAGATGAGATGAGAAAAATATCCGCAGCATTATATAAGCAGCACAAAGTGAGTAAACGTCTGTCCTGTTAAAGTTGCCGAGTGAAATGAACGTTCTCGATGAAAACCTGCCAAGCAAACCCACCCTCGCGCGATCTCTCTCTTTGTGTGTAACGGTTTAGGGACGGCTTGCAGAATGCAGATGTTTCGGCTCAGGCATTGGTATTATTCCCTTTGGAGGGGGCGGGGTAGGCTAGATGTGTCCAGCCAGTGTACTGCGTTTCCTCGAAACTAGGAACAAATAGTTGGGTTGTTGAAAACGAGGGTGTTTTTCCATTTCGTGAAATCTGAGCTTAGATCACATTACAATATTTACATGAACATATGCAATTTGTGGCAATCATTGTATATCACACCCCTGAAAAATAAAAATAAACATTAACCAAATTGCCATTGCATTGTTTTAGAAATTAAACCACGAATATATAATCGGTAACTATAGTCTGAGTCTTGAAATATTAATTCTCTTTTTATTTCTTAATACCGAATATTTGGTAAATTCACTTCATATTCTAAGAGTAAAATTTAACTTTATCGGAAGGGGACGACCAGAAGTAGTAGTTGTGATTACGGATTAAATAAAAAAGTCACGTGTTTTACTCCCCCTTTTAATGGCGAAACAATAAATACTTACAAAATTGAGTGAGCAGTTATTTACACAGTTTATAATCCCAATGTTTTGTTGCTTCAAATATTTTTCAACGTTTGGAGTTCTATTTCATCTTTTTTCGATAAACATGTAAACCTTATATTTGAAGTTATTTCTCGTACGTACCCCCCTTTTCCATTTAAAAAACTTTTTTTACTATGAGTCCCCCTAGACCAAAAAAATCTTCATATATTGTGTGATCAAAGGGGCCCAAAAATTTTGGGAAAAAAATATGTGTAAATATAAAAAATCTAAAAGTAGTTCGATATGTACGACTGCACATTTTTGGCTTGTATGTGGAAGCTCGTTTAGTTTGATTATGACTTCAAACTTCGCCCAGTCTAACAAAAACATATTTGAAAAATATGTAATGGATATTAAGCAGAAACCTCCATACGAAACGTGATTAAAAAATGAAAATGTATGTCCTCATTAAGGACGTTGGTATGGAGGCATTTTATTTTTTATTAAGTTAGTCGAGTTAATATTTACAACATTATTTTTATTTCTCATTTGTTTAATACGTACTGAAAGAAAAACCTTTTTTTTGATTGTACTGTATACAAGTAGAATGTTATTCTCAACTGATACTGAATTTTGGGGGCAGAAGGCAAATATGTCCCTCAAATCAAATCCAATCCAAACCTTTTCGCCCTTCACCCCACCTTATTTCTGGAATCACAGCCACAGGTATAGCCCCCGTCTACTGAGGCAACTTGCAGGATTAGTATGCGTTGCAGGATGCATTTCATGAAAGAACGCAGAAGGAAAGGGAATGATTATAGTTCAATTGATTTATGGATGCAATGATAAAAAAGAAATGGACCTTGGAACACACGTATTTTTTCTCGTTATCGCGATTGACGTTGGTTCTTCAAATAACGAATCGCATACAACACACATAAGTTAAAATAGAAAATTAATTTTCTGTTCATGTTTTTTGTATGCAGTGAGAAATGTAGGTTGTGCAGTGTATGTGTGAGTGCGAGAGGGTTACAGGAAGAAATGAGAATGGAAAAGGAAAATTAAAAGAGGATGCATTTTGAAATTATAAACAGTATTAAAAGTTTCCGTTTATACTCAAACTGCATTGTGACACACAGGGGAAGTTTCAATGAAATGAAGTACAATTCATATTGGAAAGAACTTCATAATAATAATAATCCTTCGATTTCCTGAGATGCAAGATTATAAAATCATGTTGTATGATTAAACCTAGAAACATGTTTTTATTCCAATTACGGTTTTTTTTTTCAAAAAATAGTATCTATCTTATTTAATTTGTAATAACAAGCCGTCACATTGATTAACGATGACACTTTTTGAACAGGTAGGTAATTTATGTTCAATTTTAGTAAAAGTATAGTGCAGTGTTCTTTATTGGACAAATTAAGGTTAAAACTTTAAAAACTATTATATTTTTGGGGAATATTAGAAAACATCGACTGCAAGGGTAAGAAAACATTAACACACATTGTCCACCAAAAAACTCGATACCACCTAGTAAGAATGGCATCATTTAAAAAAATGTTTTACGAAAAACAAACTGGTTCACTGCAGGTCAGAGACAAAAACGTATCTCATGGGTGGGAACCCCAATGCTGGGATATCATAAAAAGGTAGTCCTCTTTTCAAGGAGAATGATGAATGAGTTTTTCCAATCGCACAGTATTTTGGAATCAATTTTTAGGGTTATTTTAACATCATAGAAAAACCTATATGCATAACAATTTTGAAAGGTAAGATGTTTTCACTTGCACTAAGAATGATTTTTAACGAGAAGAGTAAGCGAACCCACACTGTCCAAGCAAGGAAAAAATATAGGAGTTATTGTTTTTGTGTGTTTGTTATAGTACGATTCAAAAGGCAGGGAAGGCTACTTCGATTCTGATCGGGTTGGACTCATTGAAAATGTCTGAAGTTATACCTGCCCCGTTTAAAAAATAATATACTAATAACATAATACATAATAATTTATCATGAATCTTCTACGTTTTTCGTTATTTTTTATTTACTCTAATCGTAATTAAAATTCCCGGGAGCCCTAAAAACTATAACCTTGTATCTGCAGCGTTGTTAATTTAAATATCGAAGAAAAGCATCTCATGATAAACGCGATAAATTTAGTATGGTTTTTAAGTCAATTCGTTTTCGTTCGCTTAGCGAACACAAAATATATCATAGAAATATCGTTTCTTATAAATATGCTGCCTGTGAATTTATTCCGTAAAATCGGAGATTCTATTCTCCGTCCGCGATTAAAATGTAAATTTTTTAAAGGACACCACTATAGTACATTTAAGCCATTTACATATGTGTGACTTTCTCATAGAAATATCGTGTTTAAACATTATGCTGCCCCACGAATTTTGTCGGAACATAATTGGAGATTATCCGTACGCGATAAATAGTAGTTTGAAGGACATACTATAATGCATCACCATTTTCATATAGGTTATTTCCATAAATACGTAATGTTTTAACAATACGCTGGCTATGAATTTATTACATAAATGGGGGGATTCTCGTCCGCGATAAACAGTATTTTGAAGGACAAAACTAAAGTACATAAGCTATTCACACCATGTGTGACTTTCTCACATAAATATCGTGTTTTTTTAAAATTATTGTGCAAACGAATTTGGGCGTAACAGAATTGGAGATTATCCATACGCGAAAAATAGTGGTTTGAAGGACACACTATAGTGAATCAGCCATTTAAATATACGTTATTTATAAAAAAATATGATGTTTTGATAATACACTTCCTGCGAATTTACAATCCATAATTGGAGATTCACCGGCCGCGATAAATAGTAGTTTGAACGACACGCTATAATACATAAGCCGTTCACATGGAGATGATTCCTCATAAGAAATGTCGTGTTGTACAATACGCTGCCTGCGAATTTACCCTCACAAAATGGGAGATCACCGGCCGCGATAAATAGTAGTTTGACGGTAATATTTAGGAATATGAGCCATTCTTAATAGTTTAGTTTTTGGAACTATAAATGCATTTGAACCATATGCTGCGAGTGAAGTTTTCCTTCCATAATGGTAAATTCACCGGCTTCTTAAATAGGTAGTTGCTTTTTAAGCTATGAAGAATCTCGGCTCAATTATTGTTAAATCATTTATAATTATCGTTGTTTTGCGGTATTTATAATACCGGTAAACTGTATTCGTGAATATATAAAAGGTATTTCTACCGTTTTTGAGTCTCTGGAGTCGACTTTACCATTCCATAATAGTAGATTGCGGGCCCCCACAAAAATGGTAGATCACCCAAGATTTGTTACAGTGTAGAGAATATCGTAATAATAATGAAATTAAACCACAAACACAAGTGTGACATAAAATAATTTGCCAAATTGCACGAGAGCCCAGCCCATGTCATGACTTGAACAAACATTTGGGTGGAGTTCCGTTTTCTGTCGTGTCAGACAATGAATCCCTATTGTTTAACTATACACGGACTATAATTTTATTTGATCGTAAGACGTACAATTACTAAGTTCTTTGCTTTGTTTTTATAGTTGTAAGGATGGATTGGAAAGCGACATTCTTGTGATTTCCAGGCAAGCAAATCGCACTTTTCACCCCTGAAAATATGTCGGCAATTGACTGAAAGAGCCATATATATGTGCTGTAAGGTTACTAGATAGTTGTACCTTTCTTGTATAGGTTCATTGTGAATATATTTATCAACTTTATGCATTTTTGAAGTATATGAATCCATATAATGTTCATTTAAGATCATCATTAGTTTAATTTGTTTACTATCAATAGGTATAATTAAGTTGAATAGGTATTTTCTAAAAGTGGTTCTAATATATACTGTACGAATACTGTATTATGTAGTTTTCTTATGTGTATGTTGTTGTATGGTCGAGCTAAAATTGCATTAGGTCCTATAAACCGACAGACTCAATGCCCCCCTGTATTTGTGATTTCTTTCGATTTCTCTTTACTTTTTCTCTGTGAAAAGACCTTTCTTGTTCCGTGCTTTGACGCTTGTCTGTCGTAAGGTATATTTTTGGTTTTTGCTTTTTTGTAGCTTACACTGCTTATTCCCGTCTTTCGCTTCCGCCTCCTGTGTAGGTGATTGAATTTACTATTATTGCGTCTCGCATTGTCAGTGTACCTTCACGTCATCGATATGGGAAGGCGACGACATGAGAACCTATAGGTCATAATGCACCACTCTAACCTAGGACGAAGGGGGGGGGGGGGGGAGGAGGGTCCCATGCTGGTCAGAACCAGAAAAAAGGAAAATGATGATGATGACAGTGAAAGCATAACAAAAGTTAGTTATGTGAATGGAAATAAAGAAATTGAGAAATGTGTAAGATGTGAATTAAATGTTAAATAGATTACTTTGGATGAGAATTAGCAAGTTTGTCGCCGTTATGATAGATAAGTATACCGTTTCATACTTCTTAAAGTAAAGTTATTTTGACAGGTTTTGTATAGTGATATTTACAACCAAAGTTGGTATTTGACATACTCAGGCGTGCTCATTTCACTCAATAGTGAATAGCTTCATATTATCAAGTTGGCTGCGCTTATGTATAAGCGACTTACCTAGAGTAGAGACGATGTTAGATGCCTAGTCTAATGATTTAATTCAGTCGGCTCATTCAACATTGCAAATTGTACACATTTGGAGACGATTTCAGCCTTTTGTTGATAGAAGGATTGGTTAGAAAAGTGTCGAGATTCAAAAACTATATTCTACAATCTACAATAATGATTATATGTTGTAACATTCGTAAATGAGGTATTTGTTTGATTGTTTTTATAATATTTATGTATACATTAAAATGTATATTGTATTTGTAATTTGTCGCACATAATTTGCACATGTACGTACTGTCAGTGATGAACCAACCAGTGAACGACGTGAGCGCTTACACCGTCTTGCGTCTTGGTCATATTGCGCCGCCTGTGATATTAAATGTTAATGAAATTAGTTAATGGTGTGTTCCATGATTATATTGCTTCCTTAGTTTACATAAGAAAATAAATGATGGTGTTGATAGTAATAGCAAAAGAAAATGGAAATAAAAAAATAAAACGACGACGTGAGAAACTAGGGCGCTTCAACCGGTTAGGTCATATTGCGCCGCCTGTGAATGAAAGTAAATTAGAAGAGTTAATGCAGGTATGTTTGATGATTAGATTGTTTTCTAAGTGTATAAATAACAAAATAAATTGAAGATGAAGAAAGTAATAGTTTTGGTTTATTTGGATTAAGGACGCGTCAACCGTTAGGTCATAATGCACCACTCTAGCCTAAGGGGGGGGGGGGAGGAGGGGCCCATGCTGGTCAGAACCAGACACGGGAAAGGGGAGGAAGGGGGGTTTCTCACGTCGCGGTCGTCATCGTCTTTGTCATCGTTCGTTGTGTCATTGTCATCGTCGCCGGGGGGTCGTCAAGGGAAGGGGACAAGGTCTCCGACGACGATTGCCAGAGCTCGCCTCTAGTTTCGGGGAGTAAGATACTCCGCTCTTTCTAGCTGATGTTTGCGAGGTGGACTTTTTCTCTTGAATCGCCTTTTACGATTAGCAGAGCCATGCTCTGGGCCAATTCTACCCAGAAAAGAAAGAAATGTGTATGAAGTTAATTAAAGTTTGTTAAATAGATTACTTTGGATTAGAAATTTGGAAAGTTTGTCGCCGTTATCATATGATAGAAGTTCTTCATATGAATGGGAGATCAAATTACGTGCGCAAAGCGTTTAAAGGTACATCACAATAATTGTCACATCTGGAAACAACGTTTTCTCGGGTTAAGAGATATATTAATGATGTTAGTTCGTTAGCTTTTTGACCTTTAAATGTAATGTTTATTGAATGTTTCTTCAACTCACTATAGTCATAGAGAAAATCAGTAACTTTGGTTAGTGCGTTTAAAGAATTACACTCAAAAAACAATATATTATTACTAAGTGTTCAGGCAGTATTGTTGTATAATATCTAAAATAACGAAATCTAGAATTTCAGTAATGCTGCATTTACATAATTTACTTCAAATTTTGGTTAATTCGGATTAAGGACGCGTCAACTGTTAGGTCATAATGAACCACTCTAGCCTAGGGGATATGGGGATGATGGGCCCATGCAGGTCAGAACCAGCCACGGGTATAAGGGGAGGAAGGGGGGTTTCTCGCGTCGCGGTCGTCCTCGCTTTGTCATCGTTCGTTGTGTCACTGTCATCGTCTTCGGGGAGGTCATCAAGGGGAGGAGGAGATGTCCCCGACGACGATTGCCAGAGCTCGCCTCTAGATTCGGGGAGTTATATACTACCTCTTTTACTAGAGTTCACTTCTAGTGTCGAAGAGTAATATACTCCCCCCTTACTAGCTGATGTTTGCGAGGTGGACTTTTCTCTTGAATCGCCTTGTACGATTAGCAGAGCCATGCTCTGGGCCAATTCTACCCCGGGCCCAGACGGGGTATACTAAAAATATACAAACATTTTAAACAACATCATCCCTTCGTCCTCTCTAGCTCCCTAATCGACATGCACACGCCTAAAACGTCCCTGACCCCACAATGTATCAGGTAACGATGGTCTTCGTTCATTAACACCGCGTATATCAACATAATACACGGCAAAATTGGTCAATCATGTGAAGAAATATCCAACCAGCGAATTTCTTTTCATCTTCTAGATTGTGGTTGAGTCTTGAGTGAATATAATGAAGCCGTGTGCGCGCTTCAAGCCACCATGCTGGGCGATTATCTATTATGATATAATTATGATATCAAGTTGTGGATGTCGCATGGTACAGGGTGCACCAATTAACCTGTACTAGCTAGTCAATGAGGGCTTTCTTCTGCTATCAAACATTAACAATCGAAATTAATCGATAAATCGATAATTAGTGGTGTTATTGAGTTTGGCGTCGTTGCATTGTGTTTGACGTGTGAAGGTGCTTTGGTGTCGAGAGTTTCAAAGTAACAATGGCGGCGAGGCTATGCGTTAGTGTCAGCCTATTCAGGGCAATACAAAACAAACACAATTTATGTTTAAAGTGTGTGGCGTTTGGGGTGGATGCCGCTAGTAGTGGAGTATTTGCTATTATTCAGTTTTTGCCTCTATTCCGGATATTTATGCAACTTGGCTAATCGAGACGAAGGGAGGGACGTAAGAGGTGACGCGGGGGGACAAGGGGTGGACAGGCAACAGCAAGCATACGCTCATACATTGAATTCGCAAATTGAGATTATAAAAACATAAATTTTAATGACACGTGGCAAGCTGTGTTTAATGAAGGTCCGTGCTTATTAATTACTATTATTATTAACTAAACAATCTTACTTTAATTATTATGTTGGGAATTCCGCAAAGATTTTGAATTGTCGAGTTGACGACGACGTGAGAAACTAGGGCGATTCAACCGGTTAGGTCATATTGCGCCGCCTGTAAATGAAAGTAAATGATTTGGTTTATTTGGATTAAGGACGCATCAACCGTTAGGTCATAATGCACCACTCTAGCCTAAGGGGGTGGGGGGGAAAAAGGGGCCCATGCTGGTCAGAACGAGCCACGGGTAAGGGGAGGAAGGGGGGATTCTCACGTCGCGGTCGTCATCGTCTTTGTCATCGTGCGTTGTGTCATTGTCATCGTCGCCGGTGGGTCGTCAAGGGAAGGGGGCAAGGTCCCCGACGACGATTGCCAGAGCTCGCCTCTAGTTTCGGGGAGTAAGATACTCCGCTCTTTCTAGCTGATGTTTGCGAGGTGGACTGTTTTTCTTGAATCGCCTTTTACGATTAGCAGAGCCATGCTCTGGGCCAAATTCTACCCCGGGCCCAGACGGGGGTGAGTTAATGCAGGTATGTTAGATGATTAGATTGTTTTCTAAGTGTATCAATAACAAAATAAATTGATGATGAAAGTAATATCAAAATAAAAGTTATCCAAGTTGTATAAGAGTTTATACGCGAACAATATCACCACTTCTCACTGACGCCAGTTACAAATAGTTTCTGTTCCATGTAAATGTTTCATATAACGCACTGGCGACAACGAAGACGAAGAAAAAAAGAAGCTTTTAATAACAAATCAAACTCTGTGCCCTTTGCAAAATCCGGTTCAAACCAATGTTGAAGCGTTATGGATAGCTTGGCCATTATTTGAAGTACACAGATGTGAGGGGATATCAGCCCTGCATTAGATCAGGCTAGAAATGGGAAACCTATTTGTGGGTCGTGGATTACTTTTCGAGCTCTATTGTTCACTCAAATAATTAATAAAATAGAACTCGCATTAGCGACGTGAGATGAAATAAAGGAACTTATGACTCATACCGACGTGAGAAATTAGGGCGCTTCAACCGGTTAGGTCACAATGCGCAGCCTGTGATATTGTAAGTTAAATAAATAAGTTTGTTGTGTGTTTGATGATTATGTATAAAAAAGACTTTGAAACAAATTTGCGGTCAGCTAATAAAAAATTAAGTAATATTTTGAAAAATATCTATGAAAAGGTTTTTTGGTTTATTTCGATTAAGGACGCGTCATGCACCACTCTAGCCTATGGAATGGGGAGAGGGGCCCATGTTGGTCAGAACCCGCCACGGATAAGGGGATGAAGGGGGGTTTCTCATGTCGCGGTCGTCATCGTCTTTGTCATCGTTCGTTGTGTCATTTACATCGCCGTCGAGAGGTCGTCAAGGGAAGGGGGCAAAGTCCCCGACGACGATTGCCAGAGCTCGCCCTAGTTTCGGGGAGTAATATTCTTCCCTCTTACTAGCTGATGTTTGCGAGGTGGACATTTTCTCTTGGATCGCCTTTTACGATTAGCAGAGCCATGCTCTGGGCCAATTCTACCCCGGGCCCAGACGGGGGTACACACGGGAAAGGGAAGGAGGGGGGGTTTCACACGTCGCGGTCGTCAAGGGAAGAAAGGCAGACGACGATGTAATTGATGATTAAAACTGTTTTCTAAGTGTATATATAACAAAATAACATGATGATGATGATAGTTATAGCAAAATAAAATTTATGTATGAGTATGAAAATAAATAAATTTAAGAAATGTGTAAGATGTGAATTAAATTTTGTTAAATAGATTACTATGGATGAGAAATTAAGAAAGTTTGTCGCCGTTATGATTTTTTTTTGTTTATTTGGATTAAAGACACGTCAACAGTTAGGTCATAATGCACCACTCTAACCTATGGGGGGAGGGGGAGGAGGGGCCCATGCTGGTCAGAACCAGCCACGGGTAAAGGGAGGAAGGGGGGTTTCTCACGTCGCGGTCGTCATCGTCTTTGTCATCGTTCGTTGTGTCATTGTCATCGTCGCCGGGGGGTCGTCAAGGGACGGGGGCAAGGTCCCCGACGACGATTGCCAGAGCTCGCCTCTAGTTTTGGGGAGTAAGATACTCCGCTTTTACTAGCTGATGTTTGCGAGGTGGACTTTTTCTCTTGAATCGCCTTTTACGATTAGCAGAGCCATACTCTGGGCCAATTCTACCTCGGGCCCAGCTCCAAACGTGGATTAAAAAAACGCTTTAAATAACAATTCAAACTCCGTGCCCTTTGGAAAATCCGGTTCAAGCCACAGTAAAAACATTATAGATGTAGCTTGGAAATTATTTGAAGTACACATGAGTGTGGATATCAACCCTGCATTAGATAAGGCAATAGATGGGCAACCTATTTGTGGGTCGTGGACCACTTATCGAGCACCAATCATCACTCCAATAAATAGAATAGAACTCACAGTAGCAACTGGGTATATGCAGGCTACAGGTTCATAACCCGACGTGAGAAACTAGGGCGCTTCAACCGGTTAGATTTTTGAATGATATTGATAGTAAACGATATTGTCAGTTAATTATATAAGTTTATGGTGTGTTTGATGATTATGTACAAAAAAAGCCTTTTGGAACATATTTGCGGTCAGAAAAAAGTAATAACTTATTTTCGGAAAATGAGCTATGAAAACGACATGATGACACACACTTGACAACACACGTGCAAACCACAACCCCTTTGTACAAACAATAGCACCCTGCATTCTGAATCCAAACCAGGTTCCAACAAAACCCAATGGGGAACATTTATAATAAGTGGTTATTTATTTTTTTATTTTGATAAAGGGCTTTTTAACAGTTAGGTCCTAATGCGCCACTCTAGTCTAGGGAATGTGGACAGGAAAATCCCATGCTGGTCAGAACCAGCCACGGGTAGGTCAAAGAATGGGGGGGTCTCACGTTCACATCTTTGTCATCTTTCGTGTTGTCATGGTCGTCGTCGTCGTCGTCGTCGTCGTCGTCGTCGTCGTCGTCGTCGTCGTCGGGGAGGTCGTCCAGGAGATCGGTGGTTCCGGGTCACCAACGATGACTGTCAGAGCTCACCTCTAGTTTCACGGAGTACTCACCTTATTACTATTTTTTTTTTTTTTTGATTATGGATGCGTCAACCGTTAGGTCATAATGCACCCCTCGAACCTAGGAAGGGGGAGGGAGGAGGGGACTATGTTTGTCAGAACCAGCCACGGGTAAGGGGAGGAAAGGGGGTTCTCACGTCGCGGTCGTCATTGTTTTCGTCGTCGTTCGTGCTGTCATTGTCGTCATCGTCGTCGAGGGGTCGTCAAGGGAAGGGGGCAAGGTCCCCGAAGACGATTGCCAGAGCTCGCCTCTATTTTCGGGGAGTAAAATACTACCCTTCTTACTAGCTGATATTTGCAAGGTGGACCTTTTCTCTTGAATCGCCTTGTACGATTAGCAGAGCCATGCTCTGGGCTTATTCTACCCCGGGCCAAGACGGGAGCTTAAAATTTAAATTTGCCAATGTAAAATTATTATTTTGGATTAAGGACGCGTCAACCGTTAGGTCATAATGCACCACTCTAGCCTAAGGGGGGTGGGGAGGAGGGGCCCATGCTGGTCAGAACCAGCCACGGGTAAGGGGAGGAAGGGAGGTTTCTCACGTCGCAGTCGTCATCGTCTTTATCATCGTTCGTTGTGTCATTGTCATCGTCGCTGGGGGGTCGTCAAGGGAAGGGGGCAAGGTCCCCGACGACGATGCCAGAGTTTGGTTTTTTGGTTTAATTGGATTAAGGACGCGTCAACCGTTAGGTCATAATGCACCACTCTAGCCTAAGGGGGGGGGGGGGGGGGAGGGGCCCATGGTGGGCAGAACCAGCCACGGGGAAGGGGGGGAAGGGGGGTTTCTCACGTCGCGGTCGTCAACGTCTTTGTCATCGTTCGTTGTGTCATTGTCATCGTCGCCGGGGGGTCGTCAAGGGAAGGGGGCAAGGTCCCCGACGACGATTGCCAGAGCTCGCCTCTAGATTCGGGGAGTGATATACTACCTTTCATACTAGCTGATGTTTGCGAGTGGACTTTTTCTCTTGAATCGCCTTTTACGATTAGCAGAGCCATGCTCTGGGCCAATTCTTCCCCGGGCCCAGACGGGGGACGATTGCCAGAGCTGTGGTGTAATTGCCAGAGCTGTGGTGTAAACGACGACGTGAGAAACTAGGGCGCTCCAACCGGTTAGGTCATATTGCGCCACCTGTGATCTTGAAAGTTGTTGAGATGATTTAAATGGATGTGTTTGATGATTAGATCGTATTCTAAGTGAATATATATAAGAAAATAAAATTATGATAATGATAGTAATAGCAAAACAAAAGTAATTTATGTGAATGGAAATAGATAAATAAATTAATTAAATAAATATGTATGATGTGAATTAAATTTGGTTAAATATATATATTTATATCCTTATATCCTTGTTTTTATCCTATGACAGGCCGCGAAAACCTACAACAATCCATATATATATATATATATATATATAGACATTGTATTTTCGGGTAGTCCGTGTGGTTTTATTATTAGTTCCAACGTTTCGGGCAGTTCTCCCTGCCCATCTTCAAGGAATGTCTGCGATGTAATATATATTATATATATATATATATATATAATATATATATATATATATATATATATATATGTTTTTACGTAGATTTTCTCGGATATAATGTGACATAATGAAATTCTTTCGAGTTTCCGAGTTAAATAAGTTTTAATACACAACGTTTCGAACAGTTCTCCCTGCTCATTCTCAAGGTAACGACATACAAATTAAAAAACATTGAGTAAACAAACAAGACAATAACAAATAATATAAAAGACAAAACAAGTCACTGCAACTGCTCAGCATTACATTTAAGATCTTTGCGATGACCTTAACAGCCATGTGTGTGCCATGTGGTGCCGATAATACCCCCAGTTGCCACGGAAAATGTAGTTCCTCCAGCTAGAGTGGATAGGAGAAGAAAGAAGCCACCTGAAGCTCCACCTACCAAACGCATGTCATATATATATGATAATTAAGTGTGGTGTAAACGACGACGAGACAATCCATATATATATTAATGATGTTTTACCTTGCCTTTATAGTAGGCGACTATGACGCTGTTATGTTAGTACATTAGACAGAAATTTTATATACATTTAATATATTACTTTTTTATACTCTCATCTTTTGAAACATCTTAAATTGATCAATCCGAGAGCAATACAATATTCTTAAAAGCAGTTATTAAGGGTACAGGTTATTTAACCTGGCACCTATACACCAAGAGATTTCAAGGTGAAATTAATTTTTCTTTCATATCCTCCTTTGACAATAAATTGAATAAGTAAATCCCTCCACTCCCTATTTTATTACTCCCATATATTGCAAATATAGACCAACTTTAATGATTGGTCACCCCTGTACTGATCAAGTCAATTACAAGACAAGACGAGTTAACTGTCGATCTAGCTAAACCGTCCGTGAAGCGTGAAGCGTTCCCTGCGTTTAATTACATCAAGCAGAAAATAATAACTACCACGCATAATAACGTGATAAACACGTTTCAATGAGAACGGAATATAAACAGTCAATGTATGTAATTTCTAATGGACAAGACGCATGCGGTTACGTAAAAACATATAATGAGATGACGTTTAATAATAATATGTATGCAAGACCTATCTATTCAAGGTTAAAATATGTATTTATAACCAAATACGTTGAAAATAGCTTTAGTAATCATAATCAGAGATGCAGACGTAGTAATTTAAATAAAATGATATGAATTTTTAAAGGAAAGTGAGATTGAAGTGTGTTAAAAGACTGGCTATAATGTAAGTGCGGTATGAGGGTCTTCACCTAGTGATCTTTGAATTATATAGTAACGAAATGACTAGGTCCGTTCTAAGAAATATCAGATTTGTTCTGGCACTGCCCCCTAGATGGATGGCTAGTTTGTTCGTAAAGGAGGCACTGTTAGGGGCCGTGAGATCGGAGGCTGGTGAATTACATACTGGCAAACACCGATGACATCCAAAGGCGGATGCAGTACGGTGGCAGTTTGATGCGGTTACTGCCGGGAAATCCGTCGGGAAGAAAGGCAGACGACGACGTGAGAAACTAGGGCGTTTCAATCGGTTACGTCATATTGCGCCGCCTGCGATATTGAAAGTTGATGAGATGAGTTATTGGTGTATTTGTTGATTTGAATTTTTTCTACGTGTATATATAACAAAATAAAATGATGATGATGATAGTATAAGCAAAACAAAAGTTATTTATTTAAATGAAAAATAAATCATTTGAAGAAATGTGTATGATGTGAATAAAATTTGATTACTTTGCATGAGAAGTTAAGAAAGTTTGTCTCGTAATCATGTGATAGAAGTTCTTCTTCATGTGATTAGGAGAGATCAAATTGCCGGTAAGATACTGGAAGAAAGGGGTTTGTATGGAGTTCAATAGCATTTTAGTGTCTAGATGATAGAGGGGGGTTTTAGTTCTCGTCCTAAAAAATACTATCTCCCTCATAAACTTTTATATTAAGGCCGCGGGATCGATATGACCTCGCAGCCCCGCACTTCTTCCTGTTTCTACCATTGATATTTTACTACTGTATGCTAGATTAGCAGTCGGTGGTCCACTTCCGTAACAATTAGAAGCCATCTTGAAATCCCAGTTTGCATGTTAATTAAATGGGAGCGATTTGTAGACCGAATAATGGCCGCCAGTTTGACAGGTGAGCATACTAGCCTTTAACATTAAATGATTACTAAATTCCCTAATGCAATAACGTCTTATTGTTCTGTTTGTGCTTTTCCCATGCGCACAAGCTAAAACCATATCAAACAATCCAGTAAAATACTTTATCGCTTTAAAAAGCATAAATTAAAACGCCAAATCGCCAACTTGAACTGGATTTTCAAACGCTTCAATTTGCTACGCTCGCGCCGTGCGGAAGCATTGGACGTCAGGTCATAATGCGCCCACTTTATCCTAGGGGATATGGGGAGGAAAGACCCATTCGGTCAGAACCAGCTACGGGTAGGAAGATCGATTTCGCCGACGACGACGACGTGAGAGACTAGGGCGCTTCAACCGGTTAAGGCATATTCCCGCCGCCCGTGATGATGAAAGTTGATTAGATGAGTTTTTGGTGGTGTTGATGTTTGGGTTTTGTTTTCAAAGTGTATACATAAAAAATAAAATGATGATGCAGTATTGGGAAAAACAAAAGTTATTTATGTGAATGAAATGCAACTTATTTAGGTAATTTGAGTGACTTTTCGTGTCAAATGGAAGGACTAGCCGTTTTAAATGGCATTTTGTGGACTCAGTAACATCCACCAAAGATTTCAATAAAGTATACGAATGTATTTGTGTGTTCTTCAACAATCTGTTGATTAAGTAGCTACGCTCTCTATTGTGGGTGCTCCCGTACAACCATTGAGAATTGTTCAATCGGACGATCACTATATTTTGTTTACTCGTTTGCTTTATGGTACACAAAGTAGCCCTACTACAAAAAAAATTATTGAATACTTTAAAACTGGTAAACAATTTGATTTTACTTTTGGTTTATTTGGATTATGGGCGCGTCAACCGTCATAATGCATCACTCTAGCCAAGGGTATATGGGAAGAAAGGGACCATTGCTCAGAACCAGCCATGGGTAGGGTGAGGAAAGGGGGGTTCTCATGTCACGGTCGTCATCGTCTATGTTATAGTTCGTGGTATCATTGTCATCGTCGTCGGGGATATTTTACAAAAGATGGAAAGGTGGGAAGGAAGAGTATCCAAAGCCAATGCAAGCAGCAACGATGCGAAAAAGTTGTTTTTTATTATTTAAGGACGCGTCAATCGTTTGGTCACAATGCACCAAATCTAATCTAGGGGGAGGGGAGGGGGAGGGGCTTATTTTGGTCAGAACCAGCCACGGGTAAGGGGAGGAAAGGGGGTTCTCAAATCGCAGTCGTCATTGTCGTCATTGTCTTCGTCAACGTGTCAAAGGGGAAATGGGCAAAGATCCCCGACGACAATTGCCAGAGCTCGCCTCTAGTTTCGGGGAGCAATAAACTACTCTTCTTATAAAATGATATTTGCGGGCTTGCGAGATGAACTTTTTCTCTTGCATCGCATTTAACGATCACCAGAGCCATGCTCTGGGCCAATTGACGACTAGTGATTTACCCGCCCCCTGACGTCACGAAGCAACGTGGCGGAATGATGTGGGATAGATCCTCATTCAGCAAGATGACGCCTGCTGAACGGCGCAAACTTATCACGCTCTAACTTTTATTCTATTCATAATTTGGAAAAAAACCTTTGGGGAAAAATACGTAGTAAACATATAATTCCTTTTAAAAGTGTGATCTCGAATTTTTAGACAAAGCCGTAAACTTGTTATATCGATGTACGTATTTATACATGGAAAAAATATTAAAAATTATAAGTTTTGTCAACCTCTATTTGACAAATAACTTTCAAACGGATTTCAACAAGACCCCATTTCAAAAAAGTAGCATCTGACTCTTAAGACAAGAACTAAATTAACTTTCTAGATAGAAAGTGCACTGAACGAAAATTCACAGCATACACTTATATGCAAGGGGGTTTTGTTTTTATAAAAAATACGCACTTTTTGACGTGCGGGTGAGCCGTGAAAAACTACACTCTGCATATTACTCTATGCTGTAAATTTTCGTTCAGTGCACTTTCTATCTAGAAAGTTGATTATTTCTTTGTTAAATAGTTGATGCATATTTTAAAAAGGTATCATGTCGAACATCCGAACAGTAGTTTTTTTGTCAATTGAAGATGAGAAAACTTATAATCTTTGATATTTTTTTCTGTATAATACGTACATAAATACTAAATTTACAAATGTGTCTAAATTCGAGATAATCAACGAAGAAATGAATGTTTGCCCAAATACGGTAAATG
>JAMZAV010010640.1:0-17385 GCA_024449915.1 Sweltsa coloradensis
CGTTTTTTGGAGCGAAGAAAAGTTGACCTTGGCGTCTCCTAGGCTGGGGGGGTGCTCTTATTACAAGATGTGGTTTCCACCAGTCATCTCTCTCGGTAGTCGTTATGACAAGTGTGGAGAAGAAAGTAGGCGCAGGAGCCACGTAGAGGTAGCCACGCCACAGTTCTGTGTGTTATAATAACACCAAGATTGTAATTTAATAGTGCACCAAAACATTTTATTTGTGCGTCCCCGGCACCTCCACCAAGATATGTATTTTAATAGTGCACCAAATGTTTTATTGTTCGTACCAGGCACCTTCACCAAGATATGTATTTAATGTGCACCAAAATGTTTTATTTGTGCGTACCCGGCACCTCCGCCAAGATATTATTTTAATAATGCAACAAAATATTTTATTTGTGCGTACCCGGCACCTCCACCAAGATTTGTATTTTAATAAGGCAACAAAATATTTTATTTGTGCGTACCCGGCACCACCACCAAGATTCGTATTTTAATAGTGCACCAATATGTTTTATTTGTGCGTACCCGGCACCTCCACCAAAGGTTTCAATGCATGATAGAGTTCCACTTGTGTTTAATAAGTAGCTTCGCTCCATATTATAAGGTACTCCCCGTACCGGCGCGTGTTTAACCCTTTATAGAGCAAGAGACTCGGACACAAAATTTTGTATTCAAACTTAACAATTTGAAATTTTGTGATTTTTCTAAAGATAATTTTAGATTTTTTAAAGTTTTTTTTCCTTGATCTTTTAGGAATAAATGCTGATTTTGGATTCCAAATTGAGATCAAAGTTGAAGAAAAAAACGCTTTTAAAATTATTTAAATTAAGTTTTTGGGCATTCCCCCCCTTTTTTTAACATATTCAAATTGAATCAACTACATAGCTACAAAATATCCACGACATCTCGGAAATTTGTATTTTTGTGTTTTTATACACAATTTGATTTTTGAACCAACCATTACAAAAATCCTTCTATTCAATTTGAATTTAGTAAGGAAAAATTCCACCAATTAACAAAACACAGCAGCTTACCCGAGTTAAAAGTATGAAAACTGGCAGATTTAATTGTGTAGATTTTGAAAAGTGGGAGTAAATATGTAACCACTGATCTAGGGGAAAAATATTAAAATATCCACAACAATCTACATAATGTTTCAGCTATCTACTTATCGTATATGTTACGGTACACTGGCGGTCAAGCTATCAATGCCCAAAGTATGATTTTAAATTTTCGGGCGTTGACGTAAGTTTATTATGCTACATAATTTATAGTGGTATAGTCCAACTGACATTGATTCCCCCAGGTAAATATTAAACTTTTTGCTTTTAATCTAGTTAATTATAAAAGCAAGGCGAGGTAAAAACACTAAAATTCAATTTTTAAACAAATGAAACCTATAATCAGTGCGTTTATTATAAAATTTTAGCTGGGATTTAACATGAGAAATAACGTAGATTTTCTGTGCGATAGTTATTTTTAATTAAATCTTCCATTAATGTTCGCTCAACACATCTCGTTGACGAGGAGTGTAGGGTAGAATGTTTATGTAATAACTGACTGGAAGAGATTAGAGCTGGGATGTACAGGTGAGAGTTGCGATTCCAGGAAGAATTCTCCCACTGAACATTCTTTCTGAGAATCTGAGGTCATATCACGATGGTTTGGTTGGGTTAATAACGTGATCAAATTAGTCCGGACACTCACGCTGCATATTAAGTGTAGAGGCGTACAGGCAGCACCAAAATAAATACAAAAATGTTCATTTCAATACTACTTATTTCGTTTGAAAATCACGATTGTTGAGCAAATTAATATGAGTTTGTCAAAAATTTTTTATTCATATTCATCATACTAGCTGGGTGTTGTGTAACAAAAATAAAATACTGTATATTTGGTATTATTTTATTTTTGATTTGTAGATTAGTTTATCGTATACTGAATTGGAAATATATTAAACCTACATAAATAAATAAATAAAGCAAATTCAACATATTTTTAAAAAAATGTTATGACCAATTGATTATTATATTTTTGAAGCACTCGGTGACGAAATGCAGTTTGACGACATAATAAGAATGATATACAATTATTATAGTATACAATGCACCAAATAAAATATAAAAATGATAATATATGAAGTATTATTATTGTTATTTATATTTTGCATCAAAACAGAGGCAGTGTGTCAGTTTGCATCTTATACACGCACACGCACACGAAACTTAAATTCTGTCCTACAAACCAAAGTAAATGTCCGTTTTCATGAATTACGCACGTGGCATCCTACTGTGCCTAAAAATAGAACATAATACAGAGGCGTAACAATTAAAGAAGGCACGTATGAATAATAGAAAAATCTCCACACACACTCGCGCTAATGTCCCTGTAATTTAAAATGGCACGCATATTATAATCCGGGCGAGGGAAAATCTTACACTCACAATTGAATAAAATGCAATGCAAGAGCGCTAATTACACGTAGAACCGTTCTCCGTTCGCTGGTACGCCTGGGTTCTAGGCTGACAGGGAGTGCGATGTAAGAGGCTACAACCGAATTACTTAGAAGAAGAATTGGACCGAAAAGTTTTATCTTACGTCGATTAAGAGACGGAATTAGATGTTTGGTAAACAAACAGACAGTGACTCCGACATTACACGAATAAAGTAAGCTGATTAGTGATTAACCTATTTAATCGATCTGTTTCGTTGTGGAATCTGGAATCTTCAGCCAAGTGATTTTAAAAGTGACATATGTTTCAAATTAGCATTTTTTTAGATTTTTTTGTTTTAATGTGGAAGTGTTTTTTTTTTAAATAATATATTATTTTTTTTATTTGATGCGTGATTTTAACATGATACACGTTCTATTGTCATGTGAGGATATTGTTTACCAAGGGTAACAGGTACGAAAGTACTAAGAAGCAAATACTCTTTCTGTTGCTCTTGCATTCAAATATTTTCTTTCTACAAATGGCATGTTTAGTCTGTTAATTGATATGAAAAAAATGAATGCAATATATTAACTAGGAAAACGCTTAAGTCCCGCCGCGTTGTTGGATGAGCGTAATTGGTGCATTGAGCTGCCATGTGTTACGCGGATTTTCTGGTGTTCTGTGAAAAAATCATTACTTAGCCGAAGATTTTTTTTTAATTAAATAAAATTAAATAATTAACTTAATTTTTTTAAATAATCGTAATTTTTAAAAAAATAAAAAATCGTAAATTGCAATTTTCATAAGAAATAATTATTCGATTGCGCTCAAATTTTACACGAATATATTAATTCATGAAACTTAGGTTCTGTGAAAAAATAATTTTAATAGGATAAAGCATGTAGGTGTTATAAGTCAAAGAATTGTTTTAAAAAAGAAAAAAAACGTAAAATTTCGATTTTCATGAGAAATAATTTTTCGATTACGCTCAAATTTCACACGAATATTTAATTCATAAAATTAAGGTTCTGTGAAAAAATCATAACAATCGAATAATGTATGTAGGTGTTATAAGTCGAAGAATTTTTTTAAAAATCGAAAAAAATCGTAAAATTGCGTTTTTTTACGAGAAAAAATTTCCCGATTAAGCTCAAAAACGTGGCAGTTCTAAGTTCAGAGATTTAGAAGGCCTCCATAAAATTTCATCGCAATCGGAGTATCGGTTTAGCCGGAATCGTGTTAACAGACACACAAAAATACAAAAAAAGAAAGAAAAAAAAAAAATTCCTGATTTTTTTCTCCAGTGTAGTGAAATGGAATCTTCGCTACGCTCGCTACGCCCATCCAATAAATATATAAGTAAAGCGTAATTGTATTGAACCACCTCTATATAGAGGTGGCTCAGCGATAGAAGAAAGACTAATTTGGAAAATCATCGACCAGATTCCAGCCAGTACAAAAAATATAAAAATGTATTAATAAAAAATAGGCCTTGTTAACCGGAGACGGGTTAAAAAATTAAAACGTACTAGAACAGAACAGTTATGCAAGGTTAAAACACAACGCACTCACCACTCACCCACTGCGGCAGCATCCATTGCGTCCTCGGATGCCAGGTCACTGAAACAAAACATTGATACGTCATTGAAAGTGTTAAGCGATTTTTATTTTATAACACCTCAGTTTTTATTTCGTAGCATTTTGTAGCAACTATTTTCTACCTAACATAAAAACCTTGAGAAAGGCTATCCTTAAATGTTTGAAATATTATGTCACTAAGGAATCAAAATGAATTGGAATTTGGTTACAAAAGTAAGATTACAATGTTTAATAACATAAACAGAGGAATTGACAAAATATCCTAGTTTGCGTATAATTAAAATAGCGCTTGGTAGAGTTGTTAAGAATTTATTTAACTTTAAACTGGTGTAGTATAATATAGCACCTAGCCTTATTTTCTAGCATGTAATTAATTTTCATTTATTTGTGAAATTTAAGTTTATAGTCAATGTAATAAGATGGCGTTAACAAATACTTATAAATGAGCGTTGCAAAGACAGTAATTTGACTAACAGGCCAAACATTGTTGTAAAAAATCATGCTCTCGGCAAAACGACACGAAATTAAAAACATAGAGAACTCAATGCACAAAAACACTCATCAATCAATGCGAGAGTAAAAGTGTTGACGAAGCGGTCCAGTAATCAAACACGTGACTTCAAGAATACGAGTAATACCGTATTACCACGCAAAGGCAATAATAATGAAATAACATTTTTTTATTTATATTCAAAGACAATTAAAAGACCTTTCTTTATAGGGCAGATGGTAAATGCAGATGGCAAATTGCACTAATATCTATTTTTGAAAATAGACGAATTTGTTTTATTTTTTCAACATTGATATTAGTTTGGAATTCAAAATCGGCATTTTTTGCCTTAAAAATCAAAGGAAAAACTTATTTTCTTTTATAGAATTACGAATTTCAAATGTTAAGGTAGAAAGAAAAAATTGAGTCCCAACATTATGCCCTATAAAGGGTTAAAATAATAAAAAAACAATCATAATTACAATAATCATTATTATAGCGATTGTGCAAGGTAAGCTCATTGCTAAATTAAAGCACAATGAGTATTTGAAAACAAATGTATATAATTGTATTCACTTAGATCAGAAATAGAAAATACCAATAATTTTTTTTATTAAGTTTCACTTATTTTTTTTAGCCGATATCCCTTTCCATTAGAGAGGTATGACACAGTTTTTAAGGTAATCGCAAACTAGAAAACTACAACTCTCAAATTGAAATAGATACAAATATGATCTTTCGTGGTTCTACTTCTGAGTTGTGCAATGATGTGGTCCGTGTGGGAGAAGACATAGACCCACTGTATCCCAGATACTAGGTCAACCGAAGTCATGACAACGATGCACTTTGGGCAAAAACAAATCACATTGCACAAACAGGCGTCTAATGGTTCTGGGAAGCGTCCGCAGCTTTCTGTAGTTCTCTATCAGAACAGATGCGTGGACAAGATTAACGCGCCTCGTTTTATTTCAAGACATAGTTTTAGGAATTCTGAGAACATGTGCTACTTTACTTGGCTATTTTGAGTGCTACTTTTTTTTAGATTAAACGAAAAATTAATACGAACATAGTACATGGACTGATTAATCAAAGATTATATCGAAACACTAATTTTCATCTTAATGTGCATCTTGAACGTTTTGATTATTATTATTTTCAAGATTGATTAAAACCATATGAAAAATGTTTTTCTAGGAAACCTAGACGCAACCCTTATAGTTAAAAATTTCTATTAAAACATAGCTCTGACTAATTTCAATATACACGACAAAACTTGAATCAGTTTATCATTATCGTAATCATGAGGGATTTTTCTCATTAACAATTTGGTTTTATAAATTTTGATTATGTACTTTTAGTTGTATAAATTTATTTACATTTTACTTATTTTTGAAAGTAGTTTATTCCAACTTTATTTTTAATTTTAGGGTAGGAATGTACAAAAATCAAAAGGTTCAAGTTAATAGACTGTTAAGAAAGAAAAGATGAACTCCACAACTTGAAACTGCGTGTGTAGAGAATTAAATTATATAATAACTTCATGCAATTCAAGGCAATTCACCAGTCCCTTTGAAGTAATTTACATGAAGACGCTTACTTTGCAAACGCTTCCTGCTCTTTAGGGTCAATTAAAATATTTGTTTGAGTAATGGAAGAGTACTCGATAAATATTTAGGTATGTAAATTGGTGATGATGACTGGAGTAATATTGTAAGTAGTTCACTCTGGCGATGGTCATTGATGGAGTGTTGCATGTAGTGTATATCCTCATGTCTATACTACAGCGTCATACTTTTTATTGAGATTTGTGTAGGAAACCAGAATTGATTTGTATTTTAACTAACACAAATAGTGAACAGTAGTATTGCAAGTTACAAACATCAAACCGACTGACTGACTGACTGACTGACTGACTGACTGACTGACTGACCTGACTGACCTGACTGACTGACTGAACTGACTGACTGACTGACTGACTGACGTGCTGACTGACTGACTGCCGTGCGACTGACTGACTGACTGACTGACTGACTGACTTAGCCGTATGGTTCTTGAGGTGTGACTGTATTTTATCTCTTTTAAACATGTGTTGACGAAAATGATAGTGAAAACGACTTATTAGTTATTTAAAATCTAACCTTGTTCAATGATACAGGTACAATTTGTCTATACAATTGTCTACCTAATAACTTCTGCTAACCACAAAAAGTGGCTGTCTTCGCTTGCTCTTCATAGGATGGGAGATAGATTCCAGCTAGCGCGTAATAGCTGGAAAGCCGAGTGCTACGCCCCCAGGCGAGGAATGGCCCGATTGGCGACTATAAAATTAGTCAGTCATTTGATTGCGGCTAGGGCGATTAGAGACAGAAGCTGCACCGGGCAACGCTTTGCGTAACTATTGGACGTTTTATTGCAGATTAATTCTATAATTTAGATTTGATAAAGCCAGGGCGCGGCCGTGAAATTGATTCTGTTGCTCGCCGCCCGGGGCTGGAGATGATGGGCGCGCTGGTTTATAGGTTTGGAGACCACGTTATAGGCAGGTCGGACGATCTGTATTCATGCACTTGTCAACACGTGTTGATGTATCACATTAAGATACTCAACTTGTGCGAGACTAGACTAGAGTTTCACGGCCCAAATACAATAATTGACGATTGAATAATTGATCGACAGACAAATTATTTGTCTGTCAGGACCGATGAAGGCTGATCAAGACTGGGATTCTAGAGGTGGTCGGGTTGATTTTCGCCACCAGCAATCCTCAATGAAACTAGTTTCCATAGTTTTCC
The DNA here is from genome assembly GCA_024449915.1 of Sweltsa coloradensis. Taxonomy (NCBI): domain Eukaryota; kingdom Metazoa; phylum Arthropoda; class Insecta; order Plecoptera; family Chloroperlidae; genus Sweltsa; species Sweltsa coloradensis. Next base: position 7,323 of record JAMZAV010010640.1, read on the forward strand.
TTAGTTAAAAGTCTTTACGAAAATATTCATGTATTCTGCACGCTCGTAAGAACTCTCATTTATTTGTACAAAGCTCTGGAGAAAATTTGAAATTACATAATTGCGAAATACACTGACATTTTTATACAGAACAACATACAAAAAAATTATTGCTTTATGTAATAAACACTACTATATATACACCATGCCTAATCATAAGTCACGCAAGGTGTATTGAAGTGTTTATTACATAAAGCATTTTTTTGTATTTTCTTCTGTATAAAAATGTCAGATTTTTGTGCATTTTGGAAATGTTCTCCAGAGCGTTTGTACAAATTAATGTGATACTTACGAGCGTGATAATTTATGAATGTCTCGTGAGACTCTTAAAGCGACATGTCAAGTTTCCTCTAAAAGTGAATGTTGGTTGTATTGAGAGTGTTAACGTAAAAGAAGCGCGGGTAGAGGAGGAGTAAATAAAATAGGGGGCGAACTCCGCGGTTCATACATGGTTTTGGTGGAGGTGCCGGGTCCATAGAAGGACTAGCCTCGCCCTCCGTCCGTAATACTGACACTATTCAACTAAACAAACGTGCTCAATACCATTCATGTTTGTAATAACCATGTTTCCATACACACGCACACGCACACGCACACGCACACGCACACAACCATGCACTTAAAGATATAGACTTTTGGTAGAGGTGCCAGGTAGGTGAGAAGACGGGCACACGCACACGCACACGCACACACCATGCACTTAAGATATAGACTTTTGGTGGAGGTGCCGGGTAGTGAGGAGACGGGCACACGCACACGCACACAACCATGCACTTAAAGATATAGACTTTTGGTGGAGGTGCCGGTTAGGTGAGGAGACGGGCACACGCACACGCACAAACATATTGTTTTCTATTATTGTGGGAAGTATTCTTTTATTAATTTTAATTGTAATGTATTGTAATTTGTTTTGTAGGTTGCTGGACACTTAATGTGAATGGGGATATGCCCTTTACTTGCAACCTATAACGCATTCATGCGTTTCAAACTGTCGCTAAATAGCCCTTCCCACAAGCCCCACTAGTTGAAGCCAATTTCGCTAAATAGCCAAACAAGCCCCAACAACAAAATAAAAACAATAAAAAACTACTTTATTTTATCCAAAATTGAAAAACATCAAACAAAAATTCACTGTCACTCAAAGTCAAACAGCTGTTTGAGAAAAACAAATTACCAACCTTAGAAGAGTGCGCCGGTCTAGCTCAAGTAAAGGTCTTGCCCCCTCTTTTAATTTAAATTTTAAAAACTGAAATAAAATATTGGGTGGGACGCCCGACACAAAGGTTAACAAAAATTAACAAACCATTTTCAAAATACAATTAAATAATAAAATCAAGTTAGTTACTTTAAATTAAAAAAACATGTTATAAAAATTCTCAAAATTTCCCCAATAATAAAAGTTCTCAATAAAAAGTTCTCATAAAAAAAAATTTAGCCAGCCTTTTTTATAAAAGTTCGTTCGTAGATAGCAAGTTTTTTTTCCCGTGTTTTCGCGATTCGTAGTTTTAATATTGACCGGGTCGGGGGTAAAGTTCGCCCACTTCCAAAGGGCCCAAAATTCTCGCCCAAGTTCTCCCCCATGTTCCAATTTAAAAAAACCCCAAACGATTGAAATTCCAAATTCTCGCCAAGTTTCGCCCACTTTCCCAAGCTCCAAATCCAAAGATTAAAGTTAAAAATTCTCGCCCAATTTCCCGGGTTTGATCCCCCCTGTCTAGAGCCCAACCCGGACGTGAAGTCTCCTCGAAGCCCAAAAGTGTTCTGAAGAATCCCTTCTCTGTTTTGCGTTTGTTTCGACTGATGATTTTGTGCTAGTCAGGGAAAATTGATTTGAAATTGGGCTTAGTCTATTACCCCGGGTGTTTAGCAAAAGTGGGGGTTGTTTGGTCCACGGTCTAAAACGTGACTATTGCATGATGAAACTCAGATATTTTTATTGTCCAACCATTAAAAATCATAAAAGTCGATTTGGGAACTGTCATTCCGTCCGAGATTATGCACGAGTAAATTGTTTTTCGCAAATGTTTAAAAGAAATTTTTCCACACTCCACAAGCTATTTGTGACGTCACAAAGACCGAGTTGTGGCACTTGCCGAAATGTAGCGCATAAACGATAAACATTCCATTCCCGCACATAAATTACGATGTGACATTTTTATGTGTTCCTGCACACAGAGTACACGGAACGTTACGTAATCCCCGCAGCGGGCCGGGCCTACGACGCGGATACGAACCCAAAAACCTATCATTATTTTTTACCGTGGCTGAAAAAATTGTCATTACACAATAAAATGAAATATTATTGGCTAAAAATAGTTCTTAAATTATTTAAATGTTTTAAAATTATTAAAAATAATTTACAATTTAAAGGCGGAACAATTAATTTTTAAAATATCTTTAAAAATTGTTTTAAACCCAAAAGGTTCAATATCCCTCTGAAGGGCAAAAAAATTAAATTTAAAATAAAAATTTTGAATGTTCTTCCAAGTTCTTAAATTAAATTTTTACATTAAGTTTTAAAGTATTTTTTTTTTTCACAGCATGGTTATTTTTGAAAAAAAATGAGAGGGGGTTTTATTTACCTTTGTTCAAAAAATTTTTATTTTAAATCATAGTTTTTACAAAAAAATCCCGAAATGAATACATTTTTTATCATGTTTGCATTGATTTTTTTTTTTTTTTCAAGAAAAAAATATTGCAAAGTAGAAATAAAAATATATTGAAAATATTTTATTTAGGTACATGACCCCCAAAAAGTAAGGAATATGACATAAAAAGGAAAGGGGTTTAAACAATATCCGGGAAAAAACAAAAAAACCATCTTTAAACTGAAAAAATTATTCTGCTATCCCACCATCCCTCGGAAAATTAAAACATTGAATAAACTTATCATCGTACGTGCTGTCGCAAAATTAAATTTCGTAAGTTATTTATCAAAAAATATCCGAGCTTTCGTCAAACCAGTCCTTCCTCTCCCGCGGGGTTTCAATTTGTATCTGTCCCAAAATTTATTCTCTCTTTTGAGAAAAAGTCAAAGTCAAATTATTATCAATTTTACTTTGTTAAATTCCAAAATGGAAAATTTTTTCCAAAATCAACAAAAAATTAAGTGTCACAATTTATGTTTGTATCAAAATTTTCACATTGCTGTTTTTTTTAAACATAGGAAAAATAACAATCAAAAATCGCTGATAGAAAACAAAGGTATGATATGATATACAAAAAATGAATATGTATAACCGTATTTTACTGTCGGTCTTACAAGGGAAAAACCCCCTGTCTTCCCCTTTAAAAATTAAATTTAAATTCGGGTTCGATTTTCCAGACAAAATTTCAAATTTTAAACCCTTTTAAATTTGTATGCCCCTACCCCTGTCAAATTTTTTCTTTAGAAAAAAGAAATAAATCCTAAAATACCCCGGTAAAAGTCCCGACCCCAAAATTCCGCTTACAGTGTTCCCGTTTGCTTTTCAAATTTACTGTGTTTTTTTTTTTAAAACCCTCTCCCCTCACTCGCTCGCTGTTCTATACACCTCCCATAAATGTTTAACTAACGGGTTAAAAAACGCACCAGAACATATCTAAAAAAGTATTTACTCGATCAAAAAAATTACATCGCTAAATATTAAAAAAACGCCAAAAAAAAAATATATTAACGCAACACAACCTATACGGGAAAACTGTTAAAAAAAGGCGTATACATTTTCAATGCCACAAATATTACACGAGAAAACAAAACATTTAAATTATGCACGATTACTAAAGTTGATTAAAAAAAAGGTTGAAAAATTTGGTTCAGCATACGGTCCCTCTCTTTTTTTGAAAAAACTTTGTAAAAATTGTACCCTCTTGTCAGTGTAAGGTGTTTGTTTTTAAATTGAAAAAGTTGTTATGTTGTAACAAATAATCCCCCAAAAAATTGAAATAAAAAAACATTTTAACTATCCCCGTTCAACCCCCCCCTCCTCATCTAGTTTCTTTTCATATGTTTTTAAAAAAAAAATTTATTGTTGGGCTCTATCCAAATCACCAAAAAAGTAAAATTTTTTTTAAATTATTTATTAAAATTGAAAATCCAAATGTGTAAAAAACAAAATAGGAAATCCAAAGGGTTTAAAAAACCAGGTAACTTCAGTTCGTTTTAGTTCATGTTAAAAATATCTCAATTTTTTTTTAAATGTTTCGGAAAATTCCCCAAAGGGTTTTGGGTTCAAATCAAAATACGTCAGTTTTATTTTTTTATCGAGCTTACCGAAAAAATTTTTTTTTTATTTTATTTTAAATCCTATGTCAAATCCAAGTTTAAATTTTAAAATAGTTGAAATTTTAAAAACGTTCAGTAAAAATTTTTTAAAATTTCCCAATCCCGTAGAAGGTTCCCAGATTTTATAAATTCCCAAAATTTTTTTAAAAACCCCAATATTTTTCCATCCTGTTTCAATTCAGGAAACTTTCCTTTTACAGTTCAACGTATGATTCACGTTAATTTTCAATTTTTAAAAAAATGAGGTTTGTTCCAAAAATTGCAAAATTTCCCAAGCAAATTTCAAAAATTTTATTCAAAAAATAGTTCAATGTCCCCCTTTTTCCAAATTTTTTGTTCAAAAAAAAAAAATTCATTAAAGTTAAAAAATTCCTGGCCATCTCTCAGTTCACTATCTCATTCTCGCTATCATCTCTCACTGTCCTATCCCTCACTTTGTTTAAGTTAAAAACCTAGATTATTGTGACCCAGTTAAAACTTTATTTTTTCCCACTTATTTTTATTTAATTCTAATTCGCATCACCTAGACACCAAAAACTTCAACAAACCAACATCTTTCCCAAGACCACATAAACCCCACAAAAAAAATTCAATTTAAACCCACACGCCACTTACGTCCCATAAAATTAAATTTTCCCAACATCGTTACTTATTTTTCCAATTAACTCCCTTTATTATTTTTAAAACATAAACTCGAGACCACCTTTCAAATTTTATTTTAAATTTACCCTCTTCATCATCTAAACTCCCATCTTTTTCTGTTTCACTTCTCTCTAGCCTTACTTTATTTACTGAAGCTCCAAATTTTCTATTTTTTTTCTAGTTCGATTTTTAAAATTTTTCATGCTTTTTTAGTTTATAAAAAAAATTGGGTTTTCCCCGTTTAAAATTAAAATTTACTTCAATTTTATTCACTTTCAAAGTTTCAACATTTTAACTAAAATTTTTAAAACTCTTTTTTACAAATCCAAACTAGGTTTTAAATTTTTTTAGTATAAAATAAGTTTATTTTTTTAAAGTTTTTAAAAAAAAAATCCAAATTAGCTAAATTTTTAAATTTAAAAGTTTTAATTTTTAAAAAGTGAGGTTAATTTTGTTTGGGTGTGACAACCTGTATGTGTGTGCAAAAAAATTGTGTGTGACAATTTCCAAGTTTTGGTGCAACCTAAGTTGTGTTAATGCACTTTGAATGGTTCTCCTTTAAGTTGTGCTATAAATGTTCCTCTTAAGTTTTATTTATTTTTAGTGACTGTACCATTGCCGTCGTGAAGATTTGTTTATCTATCTAAGTAAAGTCATTAATTTTTATTGCTTTTTAGCAGCTCGACTGGGTTGTCTATCTATCTGTGGAGGCTGGCCCCCTGCATCCATTGTTTAGTTTTTTAAGTCAAGGTCAAGTTTAACACTGGTTGAAATCTTTCCATACCTTTTTTTTTAACTGTAGGTTTTAAAAAGTTTGGAATTTAATTTTGGCCTACTGTTTTTTTTCTACTGTAGGTTTTAATCCCCCAAAAACCCTTTTCACTTCGTTTTTCTATTTCAAGTTCAAGATTTATTTTTTTTTTAGTCCACATTAAAAATAATTCAATTTTTTTTAAAATCCCCCTTTATATTTTAGTGCAGTCAATTTAGTTTATAAAATTTTTGGTTATTATTTATGTTATTTTAAATACATATTTTTAATTTATGAAAGCAAGTTTTTAGGTTTGTTTATTTAGGGTTTGTGTCCCCAGTTTTTACACCTGGGTGTCCTAACCCCCTACCCATCTCATTTTAGTCATTTAATTTTGAAATTTTTCCCTTTTTCCTCTCATACTTTCTGATTTTTGCTGGGTTATTTTCCAACGCTCCCTTCTTGTATGTTTTAGTAAGTTTTTCAATTTTTTCCCAACCATCTTCATTGATTTTAATTTTTTCTTCCGTTTTTTCCCCAAACCTCCTGACCCAAAAAATTTTAATTTAATTACGCTTTTTTTATTTAAATTTTGTTTACGCATTAAATAGGCCCCCAATCCCCCATCTCCCCCTATCAAAACTCACTTCTCATGGTTGATCTCCTCCATTATCGCAATTACTAGATTTTAGTATTCCGGTTAAAATTTTTTTTTATTTCCACTTTAAATTTTTATTTTTTAACACAAATTTTACCTTTTTCCCTTTCATTTTTTTGGTTCCCGTTTTCTTCATATCCGTCCTTTTATTTAGATTCACTTACACATCACTTCCATATCAATTTAACTTTGTTTATCACTTTTTCACTTACGTTTTTTACTTACTCACAAATAGTAAATTCAACTTTTTAAACCGGTTTCTCCATTATCAAATTCACATAAATGTCATATTTTCACTTTCCTTTCCCATCACTTACCTAAAGGGTTTACCACGACACATTATTTTTTATTAATTAACCCGGGAAAAATACATCCTGTTTTTCCAATAAAAAACCAAAATTTTTTTTCATCACAGCTTTTAACATCTATTTTTGTTTTACTCTCTCTATGCCCACTTTATCCCCTTTTAAATTTTGATTTCCCTTCTAACCGATCTGCTCTGTTCCTCATTTCCCTTTTCAAATGTTATTTTTTTTTGCAAACCTGCTTTACTTTTCCCCGTATCCCTTATCGTTTTTTTCATTTCTTTCTACCCTTTTGGTTTATAATAATTTAATTTCTTTTAGGCTTGGTTTGCTAGACTCACGTGTTTTGGTTAATGCCCGTAGTACCTGTAAAGTAGTCCCAGGTCCAGGGTTAGGGGGATTCGTTGGCTTGTGATTTCCATCCTGGTCTAAGATTCTAGGGCCCAGGTGATGGACTCAGCAAGTGGGTTTCCCCGGGGGTTTTTGATGAGTTGTGGGCCCCGGAGCTCCTATCCTGGGGTCGTGTCCAGTAACATTGAATTCTACATTTGTTCCCTCAAAAATAACCTTCCTTGTCGTCCTTTTCACTCATTTTTTTTAATTATTCATTTTCAAAATAAAATTTTTGGTTAAAATGCAAGCACCCCGTTTTTCATTATTTTTTAAGTTTTTATTATTAATCTCGGGTCGGAACAAGTAAGTAGCCACACGTTGGGAGCGGCAATGTCCCCAAAAGCCCTTCCCCCAAACCCCCTAGTTTAAACCAATGTCGTAATAGCCAAAACCCGCCCCAAAAAACAAATAAAAAAATAAAAAAATTACTTTATTTATCCAAAATTGAAAAACAATCAAAAAAAATTCACGGTCACCAAAATCAAACAGCTTTGAAAAAACAAATTACCACCTTAGAAATGCGCCGGGCTGCTCAAGTCCCAAATCTTGCCAAATGCTGAAGTTTAATTTAAAAAAACTAAAAAAAAATTGGGGCGACACGACAACGAAAGGTTTAAACCAAAAAAACCCCAAACCCCTTTTTAAAAAACAATTATTGAAACAATCAATTAGTTACATTTCAATTTCAAAAAAAAAGTTATCAAATTCTCAAAAAATTCCCAAAAATAAAAGTTCCAAATAAAAAAAATTTCAGTAATAAAAAATTAGGGCCCGCCCTTTTTTTAAAGTTCGTTCGAGATAGCAAGTTTGTTTTACCGTGTTATCGGATTCGAGATTTTTAGATATTGACCGGTCCAGGGGGGCAAATTCTCGCCCCCGTTCCAAATTCCAAAATTTTCCCCCCAAGTTCTGCCCCGTTCAAATTCCAAAAACCCCAAAGATTGAATTTCCAAAATTTTCGCCCAAATTTTCGCCCACGGTTCCCAAACTCCAAAAAACCAACGTTGAATTTCAAATTCCGCCCAATTCCTGGTTGATCCGCCCCGTCTAGAGCCGCACCCGGACGTGAGTCTCCTCCGGGGACCAGAAGTGTGTCGAAGAAATCACCTTCTCTCTTGGTTTTTTTCGACTGATGATTTTGTGACGTAGTCACGGAAAAATTGAGGTTGTAATTGGCTTGTCTATTAGCCCTGGGGATTAGGCAGAAATGGGGGGATGTTTTCCCCCCCCCAAAGGTTCTAAAAACGTGACGTAGTTCTGATGAAAAATCAGAAGTTTTTTGTACCAACCCTTCAAAAGATGCAACAAGTCGACTTGAGACTGTCTTCCCCCGAGTTTAGCACGCACGTGCAGTTGTGTTGCGCAAGTTGATGAAATAAGTTTTCCCCACTCCACAAGCTATGTGTGACGTCACGAATGACCCGAGTTCGTGGCACTTGCCCATAAAGTGCGCATGACGATAAAACATTCCTTCCCCACATAAAATTACGACTGTGACATGTTTATGTGATTCCTGCCACAAGTACACGGGCATCGTTACGTAAACACCCCAGCTGGCCTGGGGATGACGCGCGGGTCGAAGCACAAACACTAGTCATTATTTTTTTCGCGTGCTATAAAATTTTCATTAACAATAAAAAAAAATATTATTGGGTGAAATATTTTATGTAATTATTTTAAAAGTAATTAAATTTTTCAAAATAATTATACAATTGAAGGCGGGAACAAAATTAATATTTAAATATTTTTAAATTGTCTCATACAACCAAAAATTAAAAACAGTAACTAAATAAAAAACCCCGGGTATAAAGCTACAAGAAAAACGGAAGACCTGACAACAATACTAAAACCAGATCCCAGCTTCTTGTCGGGAATAACATACAGTGCCTGCTTGTTTCGTGGGTATATTCTTGACATTTCTTGTGTTTCTTCTCTGAGTACAAAGACGGAAGAACCGAGGCAATTTACAACTACAAGAAGCTGTGCGCCCAGGGCGGGTTTTTATTGAGTGATACGTCCCACTTAATACAAGAAATTGGGTTTAATTGAGACGGTGTTTCTAGCAATAAACGTACGGAGAAGACCGCAAGGAAGGCAGTTCTGTGTATGGGTGCAGTGCAATATAATATGTGTATTCATTTTATCTATTAAATCAATTATAATTTATCAGGTGTATAATTTAACAGCGAAGTCGCTATACAATAAATCTATGTCTCCCAAAATTTTTTGCGATAATAGAAACATATTTAAAATATAATCCCTAGTGGAGAAGTATTTATTTTTTTTATTGTATAACCCGTTTTTAAACATGTGAAACCCGTCTAGGCCCGGGGTAGAATTGGCCCAGACATGGATGGCTCTGCTTATTGTACAAAAGGATTCAAAAGAAAAAGTCCATCTTTTTTTACTTCCCCGGGGAACTTGCCCCCTTCCCCTTGACGACTTCCCCGACGACAAAAGACGACGACAAAAAACAAAGACAATACGAACGATGACAAGACGATGACCGTGACGTGAGAACCTCCCTTTCCTCCCCTACCCGTGGCTAGATCTGACCACCATAGGCCCCTCCTCCCCATATCCCCTAGGCTAGAGTGGCGTATTATGGCCTAGCGGTTGAACGCACCCTTAATCCAAAAAACCAAATAAAAAATGTGAAAACATTGTATTTTCCCTACAAAATTAGTGTGGTTAAATTAAATTTTGTTCATTTCGAATACAATACAGAAATAACAAATGAGCAACACACCTACGGGAGTGTATCCCGATAATGAAATAGAGGAATTAGAATTTGCATTGAAGACTTTCTGTCGTGGGCGTGGGGGGTATTGAATCCGAGACTCCGAAGCAAGGTTTGAGCCCTTCAAGCTTGAGCTCAGCTGTTACACATTTCAAAATTTAAAGTCATGACTACCAGCTTGACACACCCCTCGAAATCAGTGTCGCAACCACACAAACAGTCTAAGTAAAGTATGATGCATGCCCCAACCAAACCAAACTGGGCCCGAGAT
>JAMZAV010010641.1:0-11824 GCA_024449915.1 Sweltsa coloradensis
ACTAAACCTGCAAATGTGCATTTTGCAAATGGGCAAACTGACAAAGGACCAAATTCCAAATTTACTGTGAAATTGAACTGCAATCAAAAACGAAAAAGGGAAATGGCATTTGTGAATTTTTTCAATTAAACTACGAAAATGAAATGCGAAAAAGTGATTCTTGAAAAAACAAGAAAACTGACGAATAAAATGGCAAACTTCATTTCGTGCAATTTTGCAATCTGACAATCTACAACTAAAACTGCGCAAACTTGCTTCTGGAATTTTGGCAATTGACAAACTACAACAAAAAGTTAAACGTGATTCCCTTAATTGTGCAATTACAACTGACAACTAAAACTGCGCAAAATGTGCATTCTGTGCAATCTGACAATCTGACGAATTTAAATGTGCAAACTTGCCTTCTTGCAATTGTGCAATCTGACAATCGGCGACAAACTTTTCAAAAGTGCATTCTGGCAAAATGGCAATCTGAAATCTGACAATTAAAAATTCAAACTGTGCTTCTGTGCAAAATTTGCAATCTAAATCTGGGCGAACTAAACTGTGCAAACTAAAATTCAAAGCAAAATAAAAGAGCAAAATTTCAAATTTACAAAATTAAACTTGCAAACTGTGCTTCTGTGCAATAGTGCAAACTGACAAACTGGAACTTAAAAATTGCAAACTGTGATTTTGGCAATATGGCAATCTGACAATTGACACCCAAAACTGGCAAACTGTGCTTCTGTGCAATATGAGAATCTGAAAATCTGCAACCAAAAAATGCAAACGTGCATTTGTTCAATATTGCAAATTTACAACACAACTAAACTCGCAAACTGTGCATTCTGGCAATTTGGCATTGACAATCTGACAATAAACGTGCAAACTGTGCATTCTGGCAAATTTTTGCAAAACGACAATCTGCGAAATGAAACTCGCAAAATGTGCATTCTGTGCAATATGAGGGGAATCTGAAATCTGACGAACTAAACTGCGCAAAATGTGCATTTTGTGGCAATCTGACAATCTGAGAACTTAAAAATGTGAAACTTGCTTCTGTGCAATTGGCAATCTGCAATCTGACAACCCAAAAAATGCAAACTGTGATTCTGTGCAAACTGCAACTGCGATAAACTGGGCAAAAATTCTTTTGTCATATGTCAACTGACATCTCTGAAAATGTGTATTCTGTGCAATATGGCAATCTGAAAAAATGACAAAATTTAAAATGTGCAAACTGTGCATTCTGGCAATATGGCAATCTGACAATCTGCGAAAATAAATTTTTCAAAAATTTGGGATTCTTGCAATATGGCAAACTGACAATCTGACAAAAAAACTGGGCAAACAGTGCAAAAATTTGTCAAAATGTGCAACTGAATAAAATCTGCAAACTGTGATTCTGCAATATGGCAAACTGCAAACTGACGAACTTAAACTGGCAAAAGTGATTCTGTCAATGTGCAATTGACTATCTCTGCAAACTGGCTTTTTTGCAAATTTCAAACTGCAAACTGACAACTTAACTGGCAAACTGTGCATTCTGGCTATGGCAATCTGACAATCTGACAAAATAAAAATGTGCAAACTGTGCATTCTTGCAATTGTAATTGACAATCTCACGAACTAAAACTGCGCAAACTGTGCAATTGAAAAACTGACAAACTGACGATCGAAAACTGCGCCCAACTGAAACATTCTGGGTGCAAAATTTAGCAAACTGACAAACTGACAACTTAAAAAGCCTTACTGTGCAAAAAAGCAACGCAATTGACGAACTAAAATGGCAACTGTCATTCTTGCAATTTGTGATCTAAAAAACTGGAAAAGAACTAAACTTTTCAAACTGTGATTTTCTTTTGCAAATTTAAACTGACGAACTAACACTTTCAAAAAGGCTTTTTTACGATAGGCAACTGACTACTCTGCAAACTGGATTCTGGCAAATGTGAATCGAAATCTGACAAAATTAAACTGTGCAAACTGTGCTTTTTGGCAATATGTGCAATCTGACAATCTGGGAACAAATTTCAAACTGTCATTCGTGCAATATGGCAACTGAAATCTGACAAAAAAAACTGGCAAACGGGGGATTTTTCAATATGTGCCAAACTTTTACTAAACTTGCAAACTGTGCATCTTCAATATTTTATTTTGACAACTAAAAACTAAAACTTGCAAACTGTGTTTCTGTGCAAATGTGCAATCTAAAACTGACACTAAACTGTGCAAACTGTCATTCTGTGCAAAATGGCAAAATGACAACTGACGAAATAAAACTGGCAAACAGTGCATTTTTTTCCAATATTTTCAAAATTTAAAAAAAAAACCCATTCTGCAAACTGTCATTTGTGCAATTGTGCAATCTGACAAACTGACAAACTTAAATGTGCAAAAGTGCTTCTGAGCAATATGTGCAATCTGACATTCTAACAAACTAAAACTGTGTCAAACTGTGCATCTGTGCAATATATAAATCTGACAATCGACGAACTAAAACTGCGCAAAATTTTTGCAATATGAGAAAAAAGACATCTGACAAACGTAAACGCGCCAACTGAGCATTTGTGCAATATGAGCAAACTGCAATCGACGAACCTAAAACTAGCAAATGTCATTCCCTTGGGGAATATGTGCAAATTACCCAAAAATGACGAAATAAATTTGCAAACGTGCTTTTTTTTAAACAAAATTTTAAAAGTGCACCCAAAAACTTTACTAACCTTTAAATGTGCATTCCTGGCAAAAATTTTGAATCTACATCTGCAAAAAACTGTGCAAACTGTGCTTTTTTGCAATATGGCAATCTGACAATCTGCAAAAAAAAACTGTCAAAATGTCATTCTGGCAATATGGCAAACTGCAATCTGGAATAAAAATTGCAACTGTGATTCTGTGCCAAAATGGAATCTACAATCTCGAACCCAAACTCCAAAATTGCATTTTGTGCAATTTTGAAATCTAAAACTAAAAAACTTGCAACGTGCATTTTTTGTCAAAATTTTGCAATCTAAATCTGACGAACTAAAAAAGGCAACTGTGCATTCGTGCATTGGCAATCTGACAACGACGAACTAAAACTGTGCAAACTGTGCATTTGGCAAATTTTTGCAATTGACTTGACAAAAAAAAACTGGCAAACTGTGCATTCTGTTAATTGAAAATCTTTACGAAAAAACTGGCAAAATGTGCATTCTGTGCAAATTTTTGGAATTACAATTGCAACTAAACTGCCCCAAAATGGGGGGGGATTCTGTGCAAAATTTGGGAAAATGAATCTGACAATAAAAAGGCAAAAGTGCATCTGTGCTTGTGCAATTACCCCAACTGCGAATAAAATGGCAAAAAACCCCTTTTTTAAAAGTTTGCAACTGACCTAAAATTGAAACTGTGCATTCTGGCAATATGGCAAATCTGACAATCTGGGAAAATAAAAAATTTGCAAACTGTGATTCTTGCAATATGGCAATCTGACAATCGGAAAAAAAAAAAAACCCCAAAGGACCCAAAAAAAAAAAAGAAAACTAAACTGCAACTGTGCTTCTGTCAATTGGCAATCTGAAAACTGACGAAAATAAAACTGGGAAAAATGTGATTCTGTGCAAATTTTAAAAATGACGAAAATAAAATGGGGAAACGGTTCGTTTTGTCAATTGCAACTGACAACTCTGCGAAACTGTGATTCTGTGCATTGGAATCTGAAATCGACAAATAACTGTTCAAAAAGTGCTTCTTGGGAATTTGTGCAATCTGACAATCTGCGAACTAAAGGGAAAATTGGGATTCTTGAAATGGCAATCTGACAAACTACGAAAATAAAAATGGCAAACTGTGATTCTGTGCAATTTCTTTACAACTAAAACTTAAACTGGAAAAAGTGATTCGTGCAAATGGCAACTGACAAACGACAACTAAAAAATTGGGAAACTGTGCATTCTGGCAATTGGAAATCTGACAAAACTACAACTAAAAATGGCAAACTGTGCATTCTGTGCAATTTGTAATTTAAAACTACAAATAAAACTTCAACCGTGATTTGTGCAAATGTGCAATCCCCGGGCAACTGGGGCAATTTGGAAACTCTGAAACGTGATTCTGTGCAATATGATCTGAAATTTTAAAAAAAAAAAACTGCAAACTGGCATTTTTTGGCAATATGTGCAAATTAAAAATCTACAACTTTTCAAAAGGGGCATTCGGCAATTGTGCAACTAATCTGACAAAATAAAAATTGCAACTGGATTTTTGGGTAAATTTCAACTGACTAAAACCCCGCAAAAATTGCTTCTGGAAATATGGAACTGAAATCTGAAAATTTAAAATGGCCCAAACTGGATTCTGGCAATATTGGGAATTACAAACTACAACTAAATTTTTTTAAAAAGTCATTCTTTCTTTGTGCAACTCCCAAAAAAATCTTTTTTAAAGAATATAAAACTTTTTGGGGAAAATGTGCATTTGTGCATATGTGGAAACTGACAATCGACAAAAATTAAACTGTGCAAACTGTGCTTCTGGCAATAGGCAATCTTTGACTTTCTGCAAAAATAAAACTGTTCAAACTGTCATTCTGGGCAATATGAAATCTGAAATCTGAAATTAAAAAAGGCAAACTGTGCATTCTTGCAATTGGCAACTGCAAAATTTTTGGCAAATTGACAAACTGCAAATGAGCTTTGGCTATGGCAACATTCAATCTAACAAAAATGACAAACTGTCATTCTGGCAATTGTCAATCTAAAAAGAAAAAAACAAAAATTTTAAATGTGCATTTTGTGCAATATGTTTCTGAAATCTAGAAACAAAACCTGGCAAACTGAAAATGCCGACATTTAAAAGGTTTGGAAAAAAACAAATTAAAAAAAACTGGAAAACCCCGTGAAATTTTAAAAACTGCAAAAATTTCAAACTTCTTTTAAAAAGTAACTAAACTGACAAAATTAATTGCAAACTGGCTTCTTAAATTGTTCAACCGAACAAAAGCAAATTACCCAAAAAGAAATTGAAAATAAAAATAAATTTGAAATTTTACGAAACAACAAACGCAAAAAAATTTAAACTGGCATTTTTCAATAACAATTAAAAAAACAAAATTGACCAATTTTTTAAAATTTTAAAAAAAAAAAAAAATTTTGAAAGTATTTTAAAACAAAAACAAACAAAAGGAATTAATTTTTTCAAAAAATCGAATTTTACAAAATAAAATGCAAACTTGAACTTGAAAAAAAACTGCAAAATTACAAAAAAAAATTTGGGGAAATTTTTTCCCCCAAATGAAAAAAATGACAAACTACAATAAAGAAACTGGAAAAGGAAAATTCCTTAAAAAGAAAAAAAAAATTGAAACAAAAACTGACAAAAAGTTTGATTTTTCAAATGTGCAAAATTCCCAAAAAATGAACTGAAATCGAAAATGCAATAATTGGGAAAAAAAAGGGGGGGGAAACTGTGCATTCTGGCAATTTTTTGCAATCTGAAATCCCGCGAACTAAACTTGCAAACTGTGATTTTCCCCCAAAAAAGGAATCTAAAAAATCCTAAAAAATTTAAACTTTGCAAACTGTGCATTCTGGCAATATGTGCAAACTAAAACTGACAACTAAAAATTGCAAACTGTTTTTCAATTGGAATCTGAAAACCGAAAGAACTAAATTCAAACGTGCATTTTTGCAAATGGCAACAAAAACTGACACTCTGCAAACTTTGCATTCTGTTCAAAATGTGCAATCTAAATCTGACAAAATAAACTGGCAAACGTGCCCAAAATTTTGGAATCTGACAATTGACAAAATAAAAAATGTCAAACTTGCATTTGTCAAAATTTAATTGACAACACAACTAAACCGCAAACTGTGCATTCTGTGCAAAATTGAAATTTACAAAACAAAAAGGCAAAAATGGCATTTGGCAATTGGCAACTGCAATTGACAACTAAATTGGGGGCAAAATGTGCATTTCTGTGCAATAAAAACTGACAAACTGACGAACTAAAAAAGGGAAACTGTGCATTCTGTGCAAAATTTGGAAAATTGACAATCTGACAACTAAACGGCAAAAAGGCATTTTTTCAATTGGCAACGACAAACTGGCGAATAAATGGCAACTGTGCATTCTTGCAATTTGGGAACTGACAACTGACAATAAAAAAGGCAAAAATGGCTCTGTGCAATTTGAAACAATCTACGAATAAACTTGAAACGTGCATTTGTCATTGTCAATCTACAATCTGCAACTAAAATGCAAACTGTGCATTCTTGCAAATGGCAATCTGACAATCTGACAAAAAAAACTGGCAAACTGTGTTCTGTGCAATTTGTGCAATCTGCCAATCTGACGACCCAAAACTTGCAAACTGTGATTTTTGTTTTTGGGAATCTGACAACTGACGAACTAAATTTGGGAAACTGTGCATTTTGGGGAATTGTGCAATCTGACAATTGCGAACTAAACTGTCAAACTTGATTCTGCATTTTTGGGAATTGAAACACAAAAAAAAACTGGCAAACTGTGCATTCTGTGCAAATTTCCCGCAATCGCAACTTAAAATTGCAAAAATGTGCATTCTGGCAAAATGGCCTGACAAAAAAACTAAACGTAAACTTGGGATTCTTGCAAAATGGAAATTAAATCTAAAAAAACTGGCAAACTGTCATTCTGGCAATATGTCAAACTGAAATTTGGAAAACTGAAATTGAAACTGTGCATTTGTGCAATATGTTAATTCTAAAACAAAAACTGAAAACGGCAAAAATTAATTCCTTTCAATATGTGAAAAAAAACTACAAATGACAAAAATGTCACTGGTAAATTTAAAAATGACAAAAAAATGGAAAATTTTCAATATTTTAAAAATTGACAAAACTAAAACCTCCCCAAATGCAAAATGAAAAATCCTGAATTTTTAAAGGCCCAAAATACCCTTTTTAAATTTTCCCCAAAATGAAACTGGTGAAAATGAAAAACTGAAGGGAAAATGAAAAAAAAATCAACCAAACTGCAAAATGTTTTTTGAAAAACTGACATTTTACAAAAAAACTCACGGCTGCAATTTGACCAAATGAAAAATAAAATAAAAAAAGCTTGAAAAAACAACAAACTGACAAAAAATTTATTGCAAATGCTTTTCAATATAAAAAAGCAAAAAAACAACTTTACAAAAAAACTGACAAAATACTAAAAAAACTACAACTGGAAAAATTTTTCTTTTTTGCGAAAATGTCTTGAAAATTTACAACAGCAAATGTGTAAACGGAAATTTTTCAATATGTGCAATCTAAAACAACACAATAAAGACAAACGTGTATTTGTGCAAAAAAGTGCATTCTGGGAAATTTTGAATCTGACAAATGACAACTAAATTTGCAAACTTGATTCTTGCAATTTGGCATCTAAAATCACGAAAAAATATCAAATTGCTTCTGGAAATGTGCAACGAAATCGACGAACTAAAAATTTGAAAATGGCATTTTTCAATAAATTTGAACTAAAAAAATGACGAATAAAACTGTCAAACGGCATATGAGAATTGACAATCCCACAACTAAAACTGACAAAATGCATTGCCCTATTTAAATGACAAACAAAAAAACTGACATCTTGCAAAAATTGCTTTCGGAAAGTCAATTTACACTGACAAAAAAACTGTGAAACTGTGATTCCCCACAATAGTGCAATCTACAATGGACAAACTAAAACTGTGCAAACTGTGCATCTGGCAAAATGGAAAACTGACAATCTGACAAATAAAAAGTGCAAACGTGCATTTTGTCCCAATTTTTGCAATTGACAACCAAAAACCTATTTGAAACTGTGCTTTTGGCATATGGCAATCTGCAATCTGACAAAATTTAAAATTTTTCAAAATGTGATTCTGGCAAATGTGCAAACTAAAATTTTCACTAAAAAATTTCAAAAATGTGCATTGGCATTATGAAAAACTGACAAAATTTTGACAAAACCAAAAACTCGAAAATGGTCATTCTGTGCAATTGGAAGACAATCTACAACTAAACGGCAAAATGGCTTCTGGCAAAATTTTTGGGAAAAGACATTGACAAAATAAAAAGGAAACTGGCATTCGTGCAATAAAAAACTGACAATTTGACGAAATAAAACGCAAAAATGTCATTCTGTGCAAATTTTGGAAAAGACAATCTGACCGAAACTAACTCGCAAAAAGGCATTCTGGCAATTGGAAACTGACAATCTGACAATTAAAATGGCAAAATGTGCATTTTGTGCAATTTTGGGAACTGACAATCTGACAAAAAAAACTGGCAAACTGTGCATTCGGCAAATTTTCAATTAGACAAATGTGCAAAATTTATTTTGTCAATATGGGAAAAACTGACAAACTGGCGAACTAAAGGCAAACTGTGCATTCTTGCAAATGGAATTGAAATCGACAAAAATTTAAAATGGCAAACTGGATTCTGTGCCATATGGCAAAATGAAACTGGCGAACTAAATTGGGAACTGCATTTTTTGCAATTTGGGAACTGACAATCTGACAAAAAAAAACTGGCAAACGTGCATTTGCAAATTTTGGGAAACTGAAATCTGACAATTAAAAATGGGAAATGTGCATTTGTCAATTTGCAATCTGAAAACTGACGAAAATAAAAAAATGGGAAACTGTGCATTTTATTTGTCAATTACAAATTTACGAACTAAAAATGGCAAACTGTCATTTGTGCAATTGGCAATTGACAATCTGCGAACTAAAAATGTCAAAATGTGCTTCTGTGCAATTGGCAATTGAAACGACAAAAAACTGGCAAAATGTGCATTCGTGCAATTTTGCAAACTGACAATCTGGGAAAAAATAACTTGGGAAAAAGGCTTTTGTGCAAAAAATTTTGCAACTAAAAACTAAAACGGCAAACTGGCTTCTGGCAATTGCAATTAAAAACAAACTGAAAATGGCATTCTGGCAATATGGCAATCGAAATTTCAACTAAATTTTAAACTGTGCATTTGTGCAATATGGTTTTTGAACTAAAAAAACCCAAATGTTGCACTGGAAAATGTGCAAATTTTTAAAAATTGACGAAAACTTGCAAATTGACTTTAAATGCCAACTAAAAAAACTGCAAAATGCCCTTTTTCTATTGTTTAAACTAAAAAATTTTCAAAATGTGATTTTGCCAAAATGTCAACTGAAAAAAATTTTCAAAATAAATGTGAAAAGGGATTTTCAAAAGGCAAACGACAAAAACAACAAAAATTTTTGAAAAAATGAAAATTTTAAAAAAAAAAAGGGGAAAAAAAAAAAAAAAAATTGCAAAAAAGCAAATTGAAAAATATTTAAAAGACAATCGCAAAATTCATTTGCAAAAAAAATGCAAAACTGACAATCTAACAAAAAAAACTGGCAAATTTTGTTTCTGGAAATGTAAATGAAACTACAACAAAAAGTGAAACGGAAACTCAAAATTTGAACTACAACTACAACTCACGGGAAAAAAGGCAAATTGTCGAAAAATTGAATTACCAAAATCGAAAAAAAAACGGCATTTTTTCAAATTTTTCAATCTGACAATCGACAAAAATAAACTTGCAAACTTTTCTTCTGGAAGTCAATTGAAAAACTGGGCAAAACAAAAATTTGAAAATGTATTTTTCAATATGTAATCTAAATCTACAACTAAAATGGCAAAATGTGAATTGGAAAAAATGACTCGCGCCCCAAACTGCGCCAATTTGGGATTTTGGCAAAAACAAACTGACAATCGCAATAAATTGCGGGTTCTTTGGGAATTTGGGAACTGCAATCTGACAACTAAAAAATTTGGGAAAATGTCATTCTTGGCAATTGTGCAATCTAAAAAATTTACAACTAAAACTTGCAAACTGTGCAATATGGCAATTGAAATCGACGAACAAAAATGGCAAACAGTGCATTTTTTAAATATTTTTTGCAAAAAAACAAAAAGTTTTTGCAAACTGGCATTTGGCAATATGTAATCTGACAATCTGACAAAAATTAAAAAATGTGCAAACTGTGCTTTGGCAATATGTGAAACGACAAATTTCCAAAATAAACTTCAAAAAGTCATTCTGTGCAATAGGCAATCTGAAATCTGACAAATAAACTGGCAAACGTGCATTTGTCAATATGGCAAATTTCAAAAAACCAAAATGAAACTTGCAAACTGGCATTCTGTGCAATTGTAATTTTGACAATTAAAAACTGAAAACTTGGGAAAATTGCATTCTGGCAAAATGGCAATCTAAAATTGACAAATAAAACTGTGCAAACTGTGCTTCTGTGCAATTGGAAAAACTGACAATTGACGAAATAAAACTGGCAAAAGTGCATTTTTTCAAATTTTTTAAAATGACAACACAACTAAAACTTGGGGAAATGGCATTTGTGCAATTTTCAAACTGACAAACTGACAACTTAAAAAGGCAAACTGTGCATTCTGTGCAATCTGAAATTGACAACTAAAAATGGACAAACTGTGCAGTCTGTGCAAAATGAAAAAACGGACAATTGCGAACTAAAAAATGGCCCCCAAATGTGCATTTTGGCAAAATGGAATTTAAATCTGACAAAAATTAAACTTGGCAATGGCATTCTGTGCAATTGCCAAAATGACAATCTGGGGGAACAAATGGGCAAAATTTGGGATTCATGGGAATTGGCAATTACAACGACAAAATTTAAATGTGCAAACGTGCTTTTTAATATTTAATTTCAACTGGAAAATAAAATCTGCAACGGGGATTCTGTGCAATATGGCAATTGACCAATCTGCGACCAAATTTTGGGAAAATGTGCATTCTTGCAATATGACAATCTGAAATCTACAAAAAAAAAAAAAAAATTGGGAAACTGGATTCTGTCAAAATTTTGCAATTTAATCTGGAACTAAAACTGCCAAAATGTGATTTTGTGCAATTTGGCAATCTGACAATCTGACGAAATAAAACTGTGCAAACTGTGCATTCTGTGCAACTGACATCTGAAACTGTGTATTCTGTGCAATATGTACAATCTGACAATCTAACGAACTAAATTTTTGCAAACTGTGCATTCTGCGTAATATGTGCAATCTGACAATCTGACGAACTTAAACTTGCAAACTGTGCATTCTGTGCAATATGTTAATTCTGACAAACTAAAAAACTGACAAACAGTGCAAACTGAGCATTCTTGGCAATATGTGCAACATTACAATCTAACAAACTGACAAACTGTGCATTCTGCGCACTATGTCCAATCTGAAAAAATGACAAACAGTCAAATTGTGTAAACTGTGCATTGTGTGCAATATTTGTGTTCTGAGATTCTAAGAAACAAACACAATGTAATCGACAAACTGAAATGCTGACAATATGTAGTTGACGAAAACTAGCAAATTGACAATGAAACTGTCAAACTGTGAAAATGAAAAACTGACAAAATGACAAACTTACAATATAAAAATGACTAAAACTAACAACCTGACAAAATGCAATTGACAATCTGACATTCTTAAAATGTCAAACTGACGAAAAGTAGCAAATTGACAAAATGAAACTGTGAAAATGAAAAACTGACAATAAGAAAATGACGAAAACAAGCAAACTGACAAAATGTTATTGAAAAACTGACATTTTTACAATATCAAACTGACGAAAACTAGCAACTTGACATGACTGACTTGACATGAACTGACAATATACTAACAAACTGACAATCTGTGCAAACTTTGCTTTCTGCGTAACATGTACAATATGACGATCTGACATACAGACAAACTGTGTAAACTGTGAATTCCCTACAATATGTGCAATCTAACATACTGACACACTAACTATCTGAGCAAACTGTGTATTCTGTGCAAACTGT
>JAMZAV010010642.1:0-17392 GCA_024449915.1 Sweltsa coloradensis
TGTGCATGAAGCACATGTTTGTTGTAGTGTACGGTGGTCGACACCGTATAGCAGACAGGAGAAACGCGAGCTCCCAGCGCACTGCGATGGGATGCGATGCAAGTGTGCATGGAAGCACATGTTTGTTGTAGTGTACGGTGGTCGACACCGTATAGCAGACAGGAGAAACGCGAGCTCCCCAGCGCACTGCATGGGATGCGATGCAAGTGTGCATGGAAGCACATGTTTGTTGTAGTGTACGGTGGTCGACACCGTACACTCAAAATGAAAAAGGTCGAAAGGGGTCGATTAAGGGGTCGATAGGGGTAAGAACGGGTTGAAAATTCTACCCAAGGGTATAAGTTGGTAGAATGGGGTAAGAAAGGGTAACTAAGGGTCGAAAAATGTTCCTCAGACAGGCGAATTTCCTAAAAAGGTATAATATTGAACCCAAATCAACCAAGAACTACCTGTAGGGGTAGATAATGGGAAATACCTCTAACATGACAAAAATCTTCCCGTGGAGGTATATTTATCGACCTCTAAGTGGAGATATTCGACCGAGAATCGGATAAATACACGCCCTCGAAAGCCTAAATAATAGACCCAAGAAAAGTTAAAAACCTGACAATAGAGTTAGAAAATTGAACTCTCAAAGGTAATTAATGGATTCAAATGGAGATAATATTAAACCAGCAGAGGAATAAAATTATTCTCCAAGGGGTAGAATAATATACCTTTAAGAGTCGATGGATATCACTTTGCGGGTCGAACAAATACGACCTCTGAGAGGTGAAAACTCAACCGTCTCTGGTCGAAATATATACCTCATAGGTTGATTACTAACCAACTGCAGGCATAATAATCACATCTTGAGGTGTATCTGTTCGACTCCTAGGGGAAGAATAATATACCTCTAAGGGTAGATAGATATCACTCTGCGGGTCGGACTAATAACACCTCTGAGATGGGAAAACTCAACCGTCTCTGGTCGAAATATATACCTCATAGGTTGATTACTAACTAACTGCGGGCATAATAATCACATCTTGAGGTGTATCTGTTCGTCTCCTAGGGGTAGAATAATATACCTTTAAGAGTCGATAAATATCACTTTGCGGGTCGAACAAAAACGAGTAATACGACCTCTGAGAGGTGAAAACTCAACCGTCTCTGGTCGAAATATATACCTCATAGGTTGATTACTAACTAACTGCAGGCATAATAATCACATCTTGAGGTGTATCTGTCCTTCTCCTAGGGGAAGAATAATATACCTTTAAGAGAAGATAAATATTACTCTGCGGGCCGAACTAATAACACCTCTGAGATGGGAAAACTCAACCGTATCTGGTCGAAAAATATACCTCATAGGTTGATTACTAACTAACTGCGGGCATAATAATCACATCTTGAGGTGTATCTGTTCGTCTCCTAGGGGAAGAATAATATACCTTTAAGAGTCGATAAATATCACTTTGCGGGTCGAACAAATACGACCTCTGAGAGGTGAAAACTCAACCGTCTCTGGTCGAAAAATATACCTCATAGGTTGATTCCTAATTAACTGCGGGCATAATAATCACATCTTGAGGTGTATCTGTTCGACTCCTAGGGGAAGAATAATATACCTTTAAGGGTAGACAGATACCACTTTGCGGGCCGAACTAATAACACCTCTGAGATGGGAAAACTCAACCGTCTCTGGTCGAAATATATAACTCATAGGTAGATTACTAACTAACTGCAGGCAAAATAATCACATCGTGAGGTGTATCTGTTCGTTTCCTAGGGAAGAATAATATACCTTAAGAGTCGATAAATATCACTTTGCGGGTCGAACAAATACGACCTCGGAGAGGTGAAAACTCAACCGTCTCTGGTCGAAATATATACCTCATAGGTTGATTACTAACTAACTGCGGGCATAATAATCACATCTTGAGGTGTATCTGTTCGTCTCCTAGGGGAAGAATAATATACCTTTAAGGGTAGATAGATACCACTTTGCGGGTCGAACTAATAACACCTCTGAGATGGGAAAACTCAACCGTCTCTGGTCGAAATATATACCTCAAAGGTTGATTACTAACTAACTGCGGCGTAATAATCACATCTTGAGGTGTATCTGTTCGTCTCCTAGGGGAAGAATAATATACCTCTAAGGGTAGATAGATATCACTCTGCGGGTCGAGCTAATAACACCTCTGAGAGGTGAAAACTCAACCGTCTCTGGTTGAAAAATATACCTCATAGGTTGATTACTATAACCAACTGCGGGCATAATAATCACATCTTGAGGTGTATCTGTTCGTCTCCTAGGGGAAGAATAATATACCTCTAAGGGTAGATAGATATCACCCTGCTGATCTTGAGGTGTATCACTACAGACGCGCTTCAGTCATATAGTGTCTTGGTGTGTTGGGTTTAATGACTAGGACAGTGTATACTCTTTCTCCAGGTGTCCCAGGTTCGAGGCTCGCTGAGTTCCGAGATTTTAACATTATGAAATTTATATGTAATATTAATCATTCTACTGGCTATTCAATGATGCATGTCTTTCTTACAGGAACATTCATCATCACTGTTTAATTACCAAAGTAAATAATTGTAAGGTTCCATTAATCCCACTACAGGAGCAGAAATTTCAACCTGAAGACTAAAGTAGAAATCGTACGGGTCGAAATTTTTGCTTGCATCAGGGGTAATAAAATCGACCCTTACAAGACGAAAATAATCTTCTTAGAGGTCTATCGAGATTGGGGTTAATCTACCCCTACGGGTCGATAATACTCTTAAAGGGCCTTATTTTAGAACCTATAGGTGACAATAACCCCATTCTAGAGTGGGCCTTACGGGTCGATAATAATCTCTTAAAGGGACTTATTTTAGAACCTATAGGTGACAATAACCCCACTCTAGAGTGGGCTTAATCTACCCCTACGAGTGCATTTATTCGCCTTATAGTGGTCGACTATTATACCCTGTTATCGAAGGGGTCGAATGGTCGACCCTCTAAAAACAGGGGTCGAACAGGTGATATCCCCCTAGGGGTCGAATTTTCCACCTTTTCGGTTGTGAGTGTATAGCAGACAGGAGAAACGCGAGCTCCCCAGCGCACTGCGATGGGATGCGATGCAAGTGTGCATGGAAGCACATGTTTTACAATCTGCAACTATGGGGTGCAAGGCGAGCTTCTTCAAGTAGCCTATGATGTTTTAAAGTGTTGGATAAGATTTTTAGTTTGTACAGTTTAATATTAGTTTGATAAGACGTGTGCACGAATGAACAGTTTTCATTTCATTTCAATATTGTGGGTTTGATATGGTGGAACTGGAAGGAGTCACCAGAGCTTCCACTCTTACTCATTGAGTCACCAACCTTCAACCGAAGCTGTAAGGATAGCCCACCCCAGTCGGAACTCGCCTAGGATACTAGTTCTAGAAGGGGCAATACCCCTAGGACCGACCCGGAACCGACACCTCAAGCACCGGTCGTCGCGTCCTCATCATGATCAGGATTCCCAACCACTCCAGGCGCTGCCCTCAAGGAGTTTGCTTTGCAATTGCAACCTACTTCTGTCGGACATCAACTGACTAAAGGCTCGGATGCTAGTCCAGGATTGTTCCTGGCCCAACACTCACTAAACTTAACAGATGATTTCCGAACATCTCGCCGGTCCGCACTGATGGTCCACGAGCTTCTGATTCCTGAAGATAACCACTAATGAGCCGATCTTCAGGCGAACAGAATCGGACTCGTTCGGTTCGGTTGTGTCGCTCATACATCCCGGCGTAATATTCGCGGAGGAGTAGGAACAGCAACAGTGTCAACTACCATGGAACGTTCACTGAATGATAACATGAATTATGATGCGTTTACACGGATGTTTAAGAGGGAATGGGACACATTTGGCTGTTCGCAAATAGCTATTCGCTCGGCCAAGATGCATCCGACGTATATGAAACTTTGCAAAGTTGTCAATGAAGCATACATGGACGGCCCTGTGGTCATAGATTTTCAAAATTTTGCCTTAATCAGCCAGAAAAAAATCACGAATAAAGTCAATTTTAGAGATTTTAACAAAATCAAAATTCGTGAAAACTTATTTATTTTTTATAAATTATTTTAAAACAAAATTTGGAAATGTGTTACTGCAGCGCCCTATATTTCCACATACGTGACATATGTTCAAAATTTCAGACACCTGTGGTGTCAGTCGCCAAGCGAACAGCAATTTGCCTAAAACGCATGTCCTATACTCTCTTAATGTCGAGAGAAGGCAGGCATGCTCAGCTCATTATATTATGTACTAGTGGGAGGTGTAAGTATTACATCTCATTATGTACCTGGGCGGCTTGGTGAGGGGGTACATACTATGGGCTTGGTTGCTAAGACGGCTCTGCTACTCTTACGGGAGTGTTTCTCTAGAAACCACATTCTTGGATAGAGTCCTTCACAGATTACTAAACTAAATTGAAAAGTCCAGGGCAATTCTGCTTTGGAAGCAGCATCAAGCAGCATAATCTATCTATTCTTTTTCTTTGGATTAAATAAATAAATAAATTCGTATTTAGAGTCTACCCACTCATCATAACTGATTATCAGTGGGGGACATTAAATTCAAAGCAGACCAAGCCAGCCCTGTAGACGCCGACACCATTTGTTGAGGTCTGATAATTATTTGAACCATTTTTACCCGACACATTTCTGATAACGGTTATGTTTGCAAGACAACGTTATGTATAACCTCATGCTCAACTCCATAGGGGCAATGTTTTATTGTGTGCTATAAACTTACTCATTTGTCGTTGTAGTTTGCAGGACGCGGAATGAGCATGTTTTAGAATGCTTGAGAGGGAAATGTTTGCGGGAGGGCGGATTAGCTTACAACACACGTACACTGCCTACCGCGACACAACTTCCAAGGCTGCATTTTAACCCCGACTTCATGATTTATTTTTGATAGGGGGAGAATACGAAGTAAAACTCTATATAACATAACTAAATCATCCTCGGCCATACAAGCTGTCATGGTAACAAAATATAAAAAAATAATCACGATGTAAACATAAAATGCAATTCCTTTACTCTAAAATATAATATCATTTTCTGGCGAAGGATAAAAATATGTGACCTTCCATGTTATTAATTATTTAAATTTTACCTCTCGATAATAATAATTGGTACTCCCAAAATATGTATTCGATTTTAGTATGGGTCGACCTCCCGGTATACGATTATGGTCGTCGACTAAAATTACATGGAAATATCTTTTTAAATTCATAGATCTGTCACAATTCTTTAAGTAAAATGCTACAACACTCTTCACCTAATACCACTTGAAACAAAATGGTTTTTGTCAATACATTTATATTTGTTGATATTAAATGGGAGAGGGAAAATGTAAAAGTAATATAATTATCGATTAAATTATATAATTTGTGTAATCGATCCTTTAATTGAGTTCTTTACAAACAATTCATCGCTAATCGTTGGCCTCGAGGAAGGAGCAAACGACTGTCGAGTAGGCCTATTGGATTAGTGCTCAGACCTCGGGAACATGAAGATGTTATTACGTAAGCCAAGCGTCAACAACAATTTCACGCTCTTCTCCCTTCTCTCGTCAATAACGATGACAATAGTTGTGATTTAATTTAATAGATAAGTCACTTTCCAGTTTCCACTACCAGGATGTTATTCCACTGCTAAACATCGTGCTCGGCTCTGTTACGCAATACATGATATGCGAAGAGTTAGTGACTGCAATTCCATTGTGTGGTTTGTTCTGCTTCCAATGCAGAAGGTGCAGGGTTTGGATTCCACTCTAGGTAGAAGTTTTATAACTTCTGATATGGACGTAAGTCCATCAGCTCTAGCCTTAGGAATGTGTAAACGGTGACTTTGAAACGTCCTAGCAACGAGGCACAATCTAAGGTTGTACCGAATAAGGCTTGTGGATTCTGGCGCCGCTTGAGGGTGGAATAGTGTCCAGCTTCATTGATCTGGGTTTCCTACATAAATGTGATGTCTCTAGTTGGTCATTGTTTGCTCGTCAATGGTGTCGGTGCGCCAACAGGATTGGCTTGATCTGCTAGTACTGTAGATTAAATGTAATGTCCCCCACTGTTTATTATCAGTTGTGTGAGGTGTGTCTGAGTTGGTAGACTAAGAACGCATTTATTTATTTTCTAACTTTATTCTACCAAATTATCTTATTTAGTAAAAACTTAATAAGTGTTTCGTTTTTGGTGCAGGTGCCGGTTATTAATATGTAAGTAAGGTCGAGAATGTACGTTCGTACTTTTGAATTACGCCTTCATTTTCCCACCGATCAAGATATTGTATACTCGGGAATGTGACACCTGCAATCCTCGCACATGGCTTGTTTTCAAATTTATGACTCGTTTGCCGTTTGGTCAAACACATTTTTTTTTTAATATTGAGCGATTTTTTTTTTACGGACTTTGAGGAATAGGGCTATGTACTAGAAATAAGTATTTAGTTATCCGAAAAGTACGAAAGTACTGCACCGAATTCGTAGCTTCGAAAAGCCTAAAACACGTTAAAAATCTACAATCTAACTCTCTCCCCGACGGCGACGACAATGTCAACACGGACGGATGATGACACAGACGGAGAAGACCACGACGTGGGGTAACCCCTGCCCTCCCCATACGCTTGTGGCTGGTTCTGATCAGCACAGGGCTGTCCACCCCTTGTCCCCCCGCGTCACCCCTTACGTCCCGCACCCTTCGAAAGAAGTATACATGGTGGTAACTCACACTTATAGAAATTATTGTTTTATCTTGGAGGCGCTAATAATCTTAGCTGTTACAGCGCCCTAAAACTACAAATACAATCTAACTAGTGTCGTCGTTGACGTACAACCCACACCCACATGTACTAACTCTTGTGTTCTTTTGTTCCAGGCTTCACCAGCAGCATTTAGTGATCAAGGTGAGTGCTACTGAGTGCTACGGTATCGTATGTTACGCGGGTAGCTTTGAGTTTACTTGTTATCGCGCACCGTTAGGTGTAACCCGCGTTATTTGAAATGCTCGCCCCCGTGCGCTTTGTGGCGGATTGTGATTCGAACACCAAAGCCGAGACTCGAGTCAAGTACCTGCTTACTTTACGAACTAACACATCGTACTTCTGGCGACCCGTAGATAGAATACTAAAGTATTATTTACTACAGCGCAGAATATTATAGTATTAGGAGAAGGAAAGGTAGAATTGTTATCTGTTGTTTGTTGTTAATTACATCCCGGGTAAAAAAGATTTTCTCTACTAGTTTACAATAGTGTCGTAAAATGTGGTGGACAGTCGAACAAACGATATGTTTCACATTTTGTGTCTATGTGACTGTGAGTCGTCTTGTCTTTACACTCCACACACCGTTCTCTCTGCGAATGCACGAACGCCATTATTAAAATGTGATTAATTTGTCAATGTGTACACAGTTTTGTACAGAATGTGGCTAGAATAATGTAAAAGTGAATCGTGCATACATGAGGCTCATCATATCAGTTTGCCAGAAGAAATCAACTCTTACTAGGTATCTAGGTAAGGTAGACACAGTTCGCAATGTACGAAAGCAGACTTTACAACTCATTCAACATTGATTGTAGTGTAGGCCCGACTTTGTCCAATCGTACACAACGCTTTATAGGCTCTTAAAAAAATAATCTCAACTTACATATATTGCACTTAAATCTCGGGTTTATCGATTAGCCGATACCATATAAGTCATAGTTATGCTTTCTACAAAGCACGTGTATACATTTGGCTAGTTTCTCTTCAAAAGAGTCATAGGCCGGCCCTATAGGCCTTTACTTGGGGGGGGGGGGGGGGGGGCTTGTCTAGGCCTAAGCCAATAAAGAACTGTAGGCACCTTCTGATAGCAGCATCTTACAACTACTATATTTTTGTTTTCACTACAGTGGCTAACTTCTAAGAGAAGTAATGAGCACACGTAAATAATTGCTGCGCCACTGGCAGCCGGCGGATGCGATCTGTTCCGTACGTACTACTTGCCGCAAATGCCCGGAAAACGTCTAATGTACAAGCGTATTAGGTAAAAACCTGTTCACACGGCCGACAACATGCGCGAAACTTTGCAACGGTAACAGAATTATTCTGTTAGTGCACGAATGCTCACTATTTCTTCTTTTTAGTCCTACGCGTCTATTTCGACACTCTCTACGATAAAACCATGTCTTGTTGAAAGATGAACGTACCATAATTGTTACAATTTATTCCTTTTTTCAGTTTGATCGAAAAAGTACACACAAACGCACAATATTCACACAAGTGCTTCTTTAATGAAAAGTCGGGCCGACTTTCAGGGATGGATTGAGACATTTATCGTATAAAGACAAAATTATTTTACGCGCTTACCCAACCCTAACCCGAAGAAATTTGTTTGTTTGCATCTCAGTTTTGATAATATAATACTGTTACTAACTAATTATGATCATTTTCACTGTTCGCCCCTCATCGTACGATATGGAAACGACGCTAACGTAACGTTCATCTAGGTGCCCGTTAGGGCGCCGCAGCCAAGCCGTGATGTCATTATTGGGGGGATTTAGGTATACATGACAAATTTTATCGAGTTACGAACATTCCTTCTGGGTGAAAAAAATTGAAACATGCTCAAGGCTACTGGCTACTTATATTTATTCGTCAGTTTAATTGCCCAGAGAATCTGATCAAACTGGTGGGGCTACAACGTTCATATTTTACAATAACACATTAAGGAATGTAGTGCAACTAAATAAATACATGTTATACAATTGTGTGCTATTATTTTCACATTATGTCACAAAGTTTAAAATTTCATCAATTGAATTAAAGTGGCCATACAGACAGTAAGAACAATGTGGTAAACAAATAAAATTAAGTATAACACCACGGTTTTAAACTTTGTAGTTGAATTTAAACTATTATAAAAGCATATAGGCCTAATACTACTTTCACATATCTCTGATAATACGTATATACTCAACGTTAAAACATCTCGGCCACTGCCTTTTTAATGTCAAATGTGTCGCATGTTAGTGTGAAACGACGTTCAAATTAGGGAAAACGTACATGCACGATAATGATTATCGAGTTACGGTATGTAATAGGCCTAATTATTACTAATTGTTAGCTATTTGGACAGAATGTTTAAAATGTTAGCATTCATACTTGAAATTAGACCTACCGCAAAATTTTATTGTGACGATAATAATTATTATTAATAGAAGTCTTTCGAACATGGGTTCGGAATCTTCATATTATATGTTAGTTTGATTTGAATCCATATTGTATTCTCTGCAACCACAATGCGGAAAGTAAGATCAAGATAATGGGGTAAGTAATCTGTCTTGTGTTTATCAATGCCATACACGCCCTACACACATATACTGAAAATAAAAAGTCAAGCTATAACTATATAATATTATATTGATTGGAAAATGTGTTTTTGAAAATTAAAGGAGATTAACTGTACCGCAATTCCTATGATTAGGTACTTCTGTCTGCTAAGTTGCGTGCATTTATCAATAGGGCCTTCTTACCACAACGAATCCAAAACAATATAACCAACACTAAACAAAAGAGCCTGTATTTGTGGTTTTGGTTTTAAGTTGTGTCCACTCATAATGCTCCTATTAATTAACTTCAACAATTTTTATTCTTACGTTTGCTTCAATATTTTGCATCGTATTTTTTTCTTACACCTGTACAAATACTTTGTTCGTAAAAGTACCATTTCAGGGCATCAATAA
The DNA here is from genome assembly GCA_024449915.1 of Sweltsa coloradensis. Classification (NCBI taxonomy): domain Eukaryota; kingdom Metazoa; phylum Arthropoda; class Insecta; order Plecoptera; family Chloroperlidae; genus Sweltsa; species Sweltsa coloradensis. The sequence continues at coordinate 9,759 of JAMZAV010010642.1, forward strand.
GGAATAACAATGTATGTGTAACACTACTATATCTGACTTCCTCAAGGGAACTTTTTTATAAAACCTCACCATAATTGTAAGTTTGTGCAGAATGGGAACATTTGAAGTTGAAAAAAATGCCTGCAATGAGTGAGGTACACGCCCAGATTCACCCCGGCACCCGGTAGGCCTAGGACCCTATTTAGGTGACTAGCCACTAGCCAGTTTATTTAATTAGGTTCATAAAGGGGGAATGCCTGAGGGCTTTTCTAGAGAACTCAATCCTAATAAAACCTTCAAAAAAACTTACTGTCAGGTTTGGCGGTTTTTGACATCCCGAATTAGTCTCAATTTTTATACACGATTTAACTTATGTTGGATGAACTTTCAAGTAATTCCTTTAAGAGAGTACGTTCTTAGATGAGATGAATTCCTCACAAACAAGTTATTTCTAAATATTCTTGCCCCAGCTCCGTGTCTGTTTTTTATGTGGGTGTCTGTGCTGCGCCCCCTTTAAACTTCGACTGAACTTGCTGATTAAGATGTTTCTGCCCACAAACGCAATTTCTCAACGTTTACTTTGTCTTACGTTATGATCGGTTCGTTGTGTATAGCAGCAATTGTCTGTAATTACTTCCCTTAGCTCTTAAACTCGTCAAAGCTTGTGCTTGCGCAGTGAAGACATTGTAATTAGGAGTTTAAATTTTACATGAATGAGGGCTGCGTTGTCTTCGCTGTCACGGTCGGCCCCACGAGGCGCGTCCATTTCCCTCTTCATAAGCCCAGACCATCACGTAACATTACACTAGGCCAGGGAGGGTGTCTATTAGTTACTGGAAATCTTAACTTTGATCCCGTTCACTGCATCGCTTGGAAAATAAATATTGACTCAATAGAAAAATTAGGCCAAATAACGTTGTATGTTCAATTCTCGTTCATATATTATGGTGTTGTTGCATAAATACGGGTATACGAGAGAATCTAAAAGAGGAGAGAGAGAACCTACTCCAATCAAAGATCATCAAAGAAAACTCAAATAAAATTAAATACGCCGTGCGTTGATCTTTTTGGTAGCGGCGCCGGGTTAGCTTACTTGTAATAAAATGTTCGCTGCTTGTTCTTGCATTTAGTAATGGTGGAGGGGCAGAGGCAAGAATTTTTACTTTCTGATGGGCTAGCGTACTCCCCTCCCCTCCCCTTCGCAACTCGTAGGGTCACCAAAAACATTTTGTATCGTCCAAGTTGAAGGCAATGCCGGCAAAACATGACTATATGTTGGACATCGTGTTTGTTAGGTGAGACGTGAGTCACGCACAGATGGACGGACGGACGGAAAATGGGACTTCGCTCCCTAATATTTTGAGCCTTGCACCTATTGGCTATTACTGTAGAGGTCCGTGTAAATGGTTTTATTTTTTCCTAAATTTCTTTTTAAAAAATGTAAAAAGTGGTGTTTTATGTTTTTATTTTATTTTTGCATTTCTCGCATGACAAAATGTTGAGAAAATAAATAATATTGTTTAATATGCAAATGGAATTCCAATATGCACTCAAATCACCATCGTTTTTAGCGCACATGTAACACTTATCACTCAAGTTGTCAGCAAGTTAAGATTGAAAGTTTGTCAATAGTGTAGATTATGTTGATTTTGTAAATGGAAATAATAAAATAGGGTTTTATTTTGCAGAATAACGGTTAATTTGGTGTTATAACTATTTGGCATTGGCGGTGTTATATGGTTTTATTAACATTTAGTGGCATTATTTCGGTTTAAAAAATAAAACCATTTTCACGGACTATTGGCTATTAGTCACACGCTAACCTTCCGTCATAGTGTTGTTTGGGGGAGGGGGAGTGGGGGTGCGGGTGGGGGGTCGGCGATACCTGACGCGTTTCGCCGAGACGTCGTCATCTCCTACTAAACTATTACTCCCAAAGGACTTATCTCGCAAACTATGTGTTCAAGGCTTGGGAATTAGAGAGCTGGCCGTCTGGGCATCTGAGCGCAGCTTATCTCAACTTTACTTCGCGCTTAGGATGAAGTCAGCCGAAGTTAGCGCGCCACTTAGCAGTTTGCACGAGCATTTTATGCGCTCTGTCTGGGGCTAATATTCGTGTCATTTGACTAATAGTATGAGTGGTATCTGTCTCGGGGCCTAACCCAACGCTGTGTAGCTACGTGCCTGTGACGTCACTTTCATTGTTGCTACTGTTAAAAACCCCACTAAAACTGTAGTCTATGGTGGCAAAACCCTAATATTTGGATGAGCGTAGCGAGCGTAGCGAGCGAAGCGAAGATTCCATTTCACTACACTGGAGAAAAAAATCCGGAATGTTTTTTTTTTTTTTTTTCTTTTTTTTTTTTTGTATTTTTGTGTGTTTGTTAACACGATTCCGGCTAAACGATACTCCAATTGCGATGAAATTTTATGGAGGCCTTCGAAATCTCTGAACTTAGAACTGCCACGTTTTTGAGCGCAATCGGGAAAATTTTTCTCTTATAAAAAACGCAATTTTACGATTTTTTTCGATTTTTAAAAAAATTCTTCGACTTATAACACTTACATGCTTTATCGATTGTAATGATTTTTAACAGAACCTTAATTTTATGAATTAAGATATTCGTGTGAAATTTGAGCGTAATCGAAAAATTATTTCTCATGAAAATCGAAATTTTACGGGTTTTTTTTTTTTTTAAACAATTCTTTGACATATAACACCTACATGCTTTATCCTATTGTAATGATTTTTTTAGAGAACATTAATTTCATGAATTAATATACTCGTGTAAAATTTGAGCGCAATCGAATAATTATTTCTTATGAAAATTGCAATTTTACAATTTTTTATTTTTTTAAAAATTACGTAAAAATTACGATTTATTAAAAAATTAAGTTAATTTTTAATTTAATTTAATTTAATTTAAAAAAATCTTCGACTAAGTAATGATTTTTTCACAGAACAACAGAAAATCCGCGTAACACAATGCAGCTCAATGTACCAATTACGCTCATCCAACAACGCGGCGGGGACTTAAGCGTTTTCCTAGTTTAGTACAACACTGCTTGTGCGTTTTATTTTTCCTTTTTCTAGCCCAAGGCCCAAGTAAGCAATTTAAAAACGATGGCAGTTACGTGGAAACATAAATTTAGGTAATCCCATCAGTCATTGTCGATAGAACCACACCACCGCGGTGATAATGATCTAGTCAGCTAAATTCTACCTCATCCAATGCCAAAAAAAGCTTTTCGAGTATTCAGTGTCCATTGCTAACTACACTTCTGGGGAACATTTTCCGGTGGATAGGATAAATGCCCATAATTTCTGTTAGTAGTTGGACTCAGTTCTAGTATTTGCCTATGACTGAGGATAACATAAAACAAAACTTTCACCAGTACTGCCAGTAGCTGGTATAGAACTGACGGCCACATAGATACGAGTCCCGCCATGCTGACTATGTCGGAGACTGTAATCAAAAGCGTTTGCGAACCAATTCACCAATTAATATGATTTTCACTTTCCATTTGAGTTTGTAATGAAGTGATAATATTGGTCGAAAAAAAATAAACGCGGCAATAATAATTAAACTAGGAAAACGCTAAAGTCCCGCCGCGTTGAAGGATGAGCTTTTTATAGTTTTTAGTTTGCGTGGCATATCATTACTTTTGCAAGTGCTTTGTTTGTTGCCTACGCATTGAAGTGATTGTTGTCGTTTCTATTGTTTCTTGTCAATTGGTATTATTTACCTTAAAAAACTTATATTAAAAGCTTTATTTCTATGGATTCTGGCTAACTTTTCAACTTTTCTTTCAAAAGGTACTACATCACCATAACCTTAATGTCCATGTTTAATATGAACGTTGTAGCCCCAACCCGTTTGGTCAGAATTGGCCCAAATGGCACGAAAATATCGCACAAAAAATCAAAAAACTTATATTATAGCTTTATTTCTATAGATTCTGGCGAACTTTTTCAACTTTTTCTTTCAAAAAACAATACATCACCATTACCTAATGTCCATGTGAAATATGAACGTTGTAGCCCCACCCGTTTGGTCAGAATCGGCCCAAATGTCACGAAAATATCGCACTAAAAATCGAAAAAAAAATCGTAAAAGTACGATATTCATGAGAAATATTTCTTCGATTGTACCAAAAAACGTAGCAAGTCTAAGTTCAGAGATATCGAAGGTCCTGTCAAATTTTCATCAATTCGCATATGCCGTTTTTCCCGGTAGAGAGCAAACAAACAGACAAATATACAAAAAAAAAAAAAAAAAAAAAAAAAAAAACACCCGAGCTAAAATGTTTTTGGGGGGTCAGTGAAATTGAAGTCTTCGCTTCACTCGCTTCGCTCGCTACGCTCATCCAACTACTGGGGAATTTTACACCAGATTACAGGAACACTTACAATCTACAACCATCTGCACATCAATTGTAATTACTAATTAGTAACAGGTTAGTTTTAAAAAATTACTGGACCATAAACCCAAATTTCCTTCTGTTTGCCCTACTGTACCATACTAAGAGTTTTAGTGTTAAGAATGATTAAATCGAGCAAATGAGTGCAACACTACACTAGTAAATTGTAAACTGATAAATTTTTTGGTGGGGGAAGCAGAGTGGACCCACTGCAGCTGTAGGAGTTGAACGGTTGGTGCTAATGAAACCTTGTGAACCGCGTCAGAAGAACCGTTAGCATCGCGCCCCAAACCCCCGTCACTGTGACCCCCCGCCCCATGCGCAATACAAACACACCGTGTTCTAGTCCAGACCATCACTAGCATCGCGCCCCCCCCACGTCACTGTGACGCCCGCGCATGCGCAATACAAACACACCGTGTTCTAGTCCAGACCATCACTAGCATCGCGCCCCACCCACGTCACTGTGACGCCCCGCGCATGCGCAATACAAACACCGTGTTCTAGTCCAGACCATCACTAGCATCGCGCCCCACCCACGTCACTGTGACCGCCCCGCGCATGCGCAATACAAACACACCGTGTTCTAGTCCAGGGCCATCACTAGCATCCCCGCCCCACCCACGTCACTGTGACGCCCGCGCATTTCGCAATACAAACACACCGTGTTTCTAGTCCAGGGCCATCACTAGCATCGCGCCCCCACCCACGTCCACTGTGACGGCCCGCGCATGCGCAATACAAACACAAACCCTGTTCTAGTCCAGACCATCACTAGCATCGCGCCCCACCCACGTCACTGTGGACGCCCCGCGCATGCGCAATACAAACACACCGTGTTCTTAGCCAACCATCACTAGCATCCGCCCCCCACCCACGTCACTGTGACGCCCCGCGCATGCGCAATACAAACAACACCGTGTTCTAGTCCAGACCATCACTAGCATCGCGCCCCACCCACGTCACTGTGACGCCCCCCGCATGCGCTAATACAACCAAACACCGTGTTTTTAGTCCAGACCATCACTAGCATCGCGCCCCACCCACGTCACTGTGACGCCCGGGCACGATTAAAATGTAAACATTGTTTAGTTTTGCTGCATGTGCTCTTTTATAATTTTCCTACCCCATTGGTTGAAGAGGATGCTAAATGTTTTATACCTACTTTCAAATCCTTTTTGTGTGTGTTGAACTTGTATAGTTAGAATTTAAATTGACACATTTGTGGTAGTCATTATTTTTTATGTGTAGCTTTGCCAATTCCTTGCTGTTGTTGGGGACCAACTTGAATCGACTACTTATTATATTTTTGGATGAGCGTTAGCGAAGATTCCATTTCACTACACTATAGAAAAAATCCGGAATGTTTTTTTTGTGATTTTTGGTCTTGTAACACGATTCCCGGGTAAATTGATACTCTTATGTGATGGATTTTCTGGAGGCCTTCACAATCTCTAACTTAGAAACTGCCCACTTTTTTTTCGCAATCGAAAATTATTTCTCATAAAAATCGCAATTTTACGATTTTTTGATTTTTTTAAAAACTTTCTTCTACATTATAACACCTACATGCTTTATCTGATTGTAATTAATTTTTCACAGAACCTTTATTTTATAAATTAATATATTCGTGTGAAATTTGACCGAAATCGTAAATTATTTCTTATGAAAATCGCAATTTTACGATTTTTTTTCGATTTTAAAACATTTCTTCGGCTTATAACACCTACATGCTTTATCCGATTGTTATGATTTTTTTACAGAACCTTAATTTTACGAAATTATATATTGGCGTGAAATTTGAGCGCAATCGTAAAATATTTCTCACGAAAATCGCAATTTTACGTTTTTTTCGTTTACATAAATTACGCTCATCCAACAACGCATCTGTAAAAGCGTTTGCGAAGCTTCCTTGTGTAATGACAAATTTAAACTCATTTTATTTGCCCATTATGATATAAGTATCATATATTATTAATTGGTGCATAAATATGTTTGGTTACTTAGTTAAAAAATTATTTCCTACCGCTATTAGATCTCTATCCCAACTACCCAAACTACCGGTAAACTGTAAACAGGGGTTCCTTGAACACTGGGGGCTACTTGGATCACGATCTATAAAAACAATAACTCATTTATATTTGAGTATGAAATTCAGATTTAAAATTGTTTGGAATGAATTTATAAATATGTTTTTGTTATTAATAAAGCAAATTAAAAAAATTCAAAGAATTCTAAACATTGTCCGTTAATTTCCGTTCAAATCTAGGTGCTCAAACTGCTCTGTGAATTCATTTGGGCGTTTATAAACCAGCATGAAACAAGAATCTGTTCTAGGAATTTTGCACGGTTAATATATGTATTTTCCACAATAAAAACACCAATACCTAATTTATTAGAATTTGCACAGAAAATTGAGTTTTTGTGGTTCCTTTCCTTGGACCACTTTTTGTTTGCTTTTTCTACAAATTATTTGAGTTATGTTATTGTTTCTAATAATGTTGTTTTCCAAAGGTTGTATTTGGTTTATTCACGAATAGTGATGGGCAATGCTACCATGAAGCTTTTGTAGACAATACCTGTGAAAATTTAATTAAGATTTATAATGCTGAATACATTGCGTAACAAAAAATTACACGCAAAAACAACAAGGGTTAAAAATCATAAAAAAATATATATAAAAATGTTATAAATGATTTATTACCACATACATATAGCCCAATAGCGGGGCTTCTTGGAGCGCACACATTTTCTTGTGTGTGTGTGTGTTGGTACTAATAAATTTAAATTATCATTTAAATTAATTTGAAGAAAAAATAATAATTTATTTTTAGAACATATTTAAGGTTTATTGGTACATTACTTTCAACACTATACAAGTGCGTTGTAATAGTGTCAAAGTTGCCCCTGTTTTTGCACTTGACTAATACCCTACTTTGATTCAAAAAGCTAACAACTTTAGACTTGTAATTTAGACAGAGAAGAGGAACGGGATATTTTTTCTGGTCCGGAGAAAGATTACAAAAGCCGTCTTGAATTTATTCAAGAAGACACAGGAGACGGTTATCAACCGTGTTTTTTGTTGACAAGATAAATTAACCCCATTTGCCTCTCGCCACAATGTTTTCTGCGAGTGGCAAACCAGCTTCAAAGAGGATCTTTGTGTGACGGTCAAGAAAAACACACACACACAATGTAGGAGTCAATCACCAAAAGAGAGATCTTTGTTTGAA